>JANHFT010004704.1:63084-82669 GCA_032467955.1 Pseudoxenodon macrops
GTGTGGATCACAACAAATTGTGGCAAGTTCTTAAAGAGATGGGAGTACCAGACCATCTTATTTGTCTCTTGAAAAACTGTGGTTCAAGAAGCAACAGTGAGAACTGGACATGGAACCAGTAATTGGTTCAAAATTGAGAAAGGACTTCGGCAAGGCTATATACTGTCGCCCTGCCTATTTAACTTCTATGCAGAGCGCATCATGAGAAAGGCGGGGCTAGATGAATCAAAAGTTGGAATTAAGATTTCCGGGAGAAATAACAACCTCAGATGTGCAGATGATAACCACTATAATGGCAGAAAGTGAAGAGGAACTAAAGAGCCTCTTGATGCGGGTGAAGAAGGAGAGTGCAAACTAACAACAATGTTACAGTGGAATAATATATTCTGAATTTTCCACTACTAAGAATCTTCCTTTCTCTTCTTTCCTTTCTCTTCTTTCCTCTCCCTCTCTGCCTCTCCCTCTCTCTCTCTCTCTCTGTCTCTGTCTTTGTCTCTGTCTCTCTCTTCATATAAGTTAATCTTAGTCATAACTTCTTAGTGATAACTATCCCACCTTAGGGATAATAAAAAAATCAAAACATTTTGACAACCCATTTTGAAAGTGGGGTGCCTAGTCACAATACTCCTGGCAATTGCCATAAATGTTTAAGGGTTTTTATAATACGAGTCCTTTTTTTGTATAAAAATGTCAGGCTTCTTTTAAGCTGAACTCAGCTTCTTGTGACTTCATCAACACATCCATGTTTCCTTGACAGTAAAAAGATGTGACTTGCATTGCCTTTTTTCCAAGATGCTTTTGTCAAACAATGCATTTTGCCAATAATTTTGCCATTGAAACCACATGCCACATTATTTTACTTTGTCAATTTTACACAGGTATTTGCCTCATAGTTTCTTTAATAACAACATTTTTAGGACATTTGGATTTGTTGTCTCTGAAGTATAACTAGTATTTATTATAGTATATATTCTAGTATAATTGCAAACTTGAGTATTCCTTAGAATTCACCCATTCCATTAATCAGAACTGACCTTGTTTAAAATCTGAACACAAGAGAAGGTCAGTTGGTGATATCAACTGTTGAAATTTGCTATTTTGTGGCAGAGTCAATACAGTGACACCTTTAATTTGATATAAGGATTCTTTCAGCCATGGGTCCCGAACACCTGGGCTGCAGCCCATTCCCAGGCCTTGAGCACTCCCATTTGTAATAGTTCTTTATGCACCATCTTGTTCTGCTTATTGTATAATGATGTGTGTTGTATAATGCAGGGAGAAATTTATATGCAAGTAATGTTTAGACCACATCAAATGTTCATTATAATTTTTATGTTAGTATAGTTTTTGAATCCTGGCATTCTTTCTTTTCTTTTCAATATTTTACATTACACAGGAAATGTGTAATAAAAAATGATTTTATTTCTCATGTGTGAGAAAGGCATATTCCTTGAAATACTTTTTTTCAAAAAAAGTTTGGTATTTTGAGTAAAGAATAATAGAAACAAAACCACTTAAATTTATATGTAGGTGTTCTCATACCCACATTGATGTTAATATATTGAGCTATCTCTGTAGAAATAGAACTGCTGAACAATGAATTTCTGCACTGCACAATTGCCTTTAATTCCATTTCATGGTGGATTCTCCCCTCTCTCAACCTCTTCTAACTGAAATCTCATTTAAACCCAGTATGTACAGTTCTTTCTCAAAGAGAGGAACAGTCTAAGCCAAATCATTTTGAGATTGTGATTTAATCCCTATATTTTAGGTCTTTGTCCAATTACAACTTAAATCTACAAGCATGTCAAAGGTGCTACTGTGTTAATATGAAATGTGACCAGCTGTTACTCTCTTTTTTCATGTTAGCAACAAACCATTTGTTTCCAAATAACTTTCCACATGAGGTTTTTGCCTTTAAAGAGTACTTTAACATGCTTTTCACCATCCTTACACAGAAGAAATTTAAGAAAATTCATATGAGGCTACAATTCTGCCATTGAAACAACAGGCCACATTGATTTATTTTGTCAATTTTACAGAAATATTTTGCTTAATAATTCCTTTAATAGCTGTTGGAAGAAATGTCCATCTGGGTTCAGTTCCAAGTGGGAAGAAAGACACTGGAAACATGGAGGCTGATTGGAAAGATGGTTTAATGGTGGACAGGACCATATTGTTTGAAGTCCTAGGTAGCTGACAACATGGAGTGGAGAGCGATATATATTTATACCCTCTCTTGGGCTTTGAACTTGCTTTCTGTTCCTGTGAAAGAAATGCATTCTGATTGGTTGTCAGACTCCCATGGGGCCATGCAGGGGCAGCTTTGTAGGTTGTCTTGAGTCCCAGGCTTGGTTGAATCTTGCTGGGTGATGTAATATTCCCAGGTGCCATGTGGTGAGATGAATAGAGGGCTAATCCTATTACATCCTGAAGGTAAAGGCCTTTTGTGTTGTAGATAAGCTGGCCCAGCCTTTTGTCTTGTAGAAGGTGGGGGCTGCTTTCCAAGAGAAAGTATCTCCTTTTCTCATCCAGGGAGGTATAACATTCTGCATTTTTAATATTTCGTAGAATATTTCATTCTTCTAGGAGAAGGGTGGGTGCTAACTTTCTACAGAAGGTAGCAAGGAGCTGGATTTCCAAGAGGGAGAGGTATATTCCAGAGGAGTAAGAAGCAACTCAGTTCCAATATGTGTGAGAAAGAAGGTGAAAATAACCCCTTTCTAATGATTCACTGTATTTTTCAGCGTATAAGAAGCACCTTAGTTTATTGGGGAGGAAAATGGGAAAATAAATTCTGCCTACCAGATATTCATCTGGATAGCGTCCTTAGCCTGGTCAGCTTCAGCACATTAGTTTGCTGGTTTTGAGCATGTGCTCCAAACCGCTCCAGGTTGGGGCTGAAAAAGAGTTTCTAAAGAACAGCTGATTGTCGGAGGGACCAACAATGAGAAACTTAGGCAAAGGGCGGAAGATCGCTTCACTAGCAAGCACCTCGTTAGGGCTGAAAAACAGCTTCAAAAGCACAGCTGATTGTCAGAGGGAGCTCAGTGACTAAAGCAGGTGTAGCGCGGAAGGGGTAAGAGAAGGCAGCAGCTGTTCCGGGTAGCCATTTTGGGCATCGTGCATTGTATTTTCAGCCTCCAAATGCATCTCATTTTTGGGTGGCGATCAGTGGTGATCTGCTTTGGCGATCCCCGCAGCCTTGAAAGACTCTCAAACAGAGCATTTGGAGCCTGAAAACGCAATGCGCGGAGCCCAGAAACACAAGTCATTATCGGTGGCTGTCCTTGCAGCAAGGAAGATGCCCAGACGCCGAAGGGTATAGCCTGTGGGTGGACAGGGCTACATTCGGAGTGTAAGACGCACCCAAATTTTCAGCCTCTTTTTTTGGGGGGGGAGTGAGTCTTATACTCCAAAACATATGATGTAGATAGTAGAGTGTTCAGTTTGGCAAGAATTTGTCTGTAGATGTAAAACAACAAGAACTCAGCTTGGAAAAATCATATGTCATTCTTGATTTGAGGCCTGATATCTTCCCTATGCTGTTCATTTTAAAATAAAACTTCATTGTATTTATTTCCTTGGCTACTGATTTATATATCAAAAGAGGATGAAAAATAACTGTATCCTAGAGGCACATGCTTCTACGCTACATGGTCAGAAGGTTACATTACAGAAATCATTTCCTTTTTAATTTCTAAAAAGTCAGCACAAATGATGAGATCTCTCTCTCTCTCACTCACACACACACACACACACTGTCACCCATACACACACATTTTAAGGGAAGGTACCGTATCATTCGCAAGACATCTGATGTTAGCAGTATTTCAATCAGCTATTTCAAATTAGGAAATGGGACCAACTAGGTAGATTTAAAAGGCTTTTGGAAAAGCAGTTTAAGATTTCAAGTCCTTCACCCTATGAGGTCAACTAGTTTCCACTGCAGAAATATACTTTTATAATTCTTTAAAATATCTAACCATTGCTTTGTTAATAGGGTTCCTGAAAATAGTTGATACTTATTTTAACAATATTCCTGAACTGCCTATAAAAATATTACAGCATACATAATATATTCATGGAAATAGGCAAGAGCTGTTACATAAGCAAAGAGGGCTGAAACATCCCTTAAGTCTGCAAAGCAAGATAGTAATGGGAAGTACCTCAAATCCAGCTCCTTCATGATTCAACGGAAAATAAGAGGGAGAGAAGCAAGTCCATAACTCATCTCAATGAAGTACAGCTCTAATCTTCCTTGTGGTTTCCTAATCTAGTCTGCTTTGCAGAACTGTCAGTGGATCTCCAAATATTTCTCTTATTTTATTAAAGGCAGCCGAGATCTTTTAGATTGGGACTAAAGCTGTGATGCAGGAGAGCTGAAAATCCATAAATCCTGCAGCAGATTACTTTCCATTCTGCTGTAATTACCTATAGAGGAGAAACATAGTGGTGGAACACGTATGCTTTATTTTCTTGGGGATAGCAGCTCTAAACTGAATGTAATTTGTAGCTGGGATTTGTGCACCCGCAGACCTGATCCAATCCATCTTTCACCAATTTTGTAACTGCTTGTTATGTGTAGTTTGGCCTCTTAACTCTTGAGTAGGATGTTAATATTAAAGTGGTCAAAATTTCAGACCATTTTAGCCAGATCATTTCCTTACAACATCATATTATACACCTTAGTAACATTTCTATATACCAGCTTCCGTTGAGTTGGGGTGGATTCTCCAATGAATTTCTAAAGTAGCGGTTGCTGACTGCTTATGTTTCCTAAATTTTGATCCAAGAATTTTTTTTTTTTAATTTACAAAATGTTTTCATTTTACAGTTAGTTACTCAACGTATCAGGTTATCTGCATCTCACGCCAGTGAGGAATGCAATGCAAGTTATGCCCTGTTGTGCGTGTTTCTTTTAATAGTGAACACACGTAAAAACATGCACATTTTACGACAATCTCTTCAAGAGAACAGAGGGTAAGATATAGGATTTGACGCCACTGCAGAGTCCCCCACTGTATCAGAAAGAATGTACTGCCAGTTGACAAAAATGTCTATTTTCTTACCTGAACGAATTTATCACGCAGTATCATTTCTAACAACTACAAGCACGCAGAGCCAGACGATTCTGACCTGGAGGGGCAGATTAATCCCCTTGTCAACTCAGGCTAACCGAGATTCTCAACATTCCATCAGTCTAATTCACTATATACCAGTCCTGAATGTAAAGGCCAAATGGTGTTGTTGGAATTTTATATACCCTTTACATCTCTGAGGAATTTCTCAACGCAACGATGGTGATTTTGCTTGGGTTCCTGTCTCCCTCTCCCTTCTCCTGACAAGATGAATTCTGATATAATTTTTTTTGCATCTCTGCATTGATAATGAATCCTAACATAATACACGTATGAGAGCATACTTCCATGTAGCAGAACAAACCTGCAGCTTGCACGAAGGTGATTCTGAGTGATTTTTCTTTTTTGCAGATGCAGCATGGACCCTTTCTAGAATGGGTCCAATCCCTCCCCCCACCCTCTTAGCAGGCCTTTAACGATTTCCTGAACAAGCCCCTTGCTTTTCAGCCCATCTCAATGACTTCCATTCCGGTGTACAATAGATTTTATACAGCCTTGGGAAGCAGTCTATTCTAGAAAACCTCCCACCCACCCCCCAATTACATACACTGCACACAGGCCTGGAAACCTTACCAACCAGCAGCCATTATAAACATCATTCGCAGCCACAATTGTAGCAAGGTTGGGGACTTTTTGCCCTCCCATATAAACATTGTGTGTACCCAGGAGAGCAGCATCACAGTCAGCAATAAAGGAGAGGGGCTGTGTTTATACCACACAATTGTCCAGTTCCTATAAAAACATTAGGGATTGCCGTTTTCCATGACCATGAAAAGCTTCAGTGTGTTAGTTATGGCTTATTGTCTTATGTGCTTAATTTGACACAAACCCTGCAAATGGGCTAGATCAGCAACTGGGCGTCAAATGTGTTGTGTGAACAATGTTGAAGGTAATCATAGCCACAGTAATCATCCTGTCTGGTGACTTGTTTGGCTCCCAACTCTTTTCCTAAAAGGTATCGCTATTTTTTGTATTGCCTCAATTACCTGTCTGGGGTGGTGGATTCAGGAAAGCCAGCCCAATAATCTGCAAGGACCACAGGTAGTAAGATAAGCACCCTTATTTTCTTTTAGTTTACACTTTGATTAAAATGGGAAAAAGCGAGCTCTGACCGGTTTAATTGCACTGATTAACACATTTAGGTTATTGCTTTATCCACCTCAGTTCAGAGGAGGCAAGCATAAATAACAATATTAAAAAAAAACAACCGACAGCCTCTTTGGGGTACTTGTGCTGAGCCAAAAAACAAAAACAAGTATGTGTATGCAAAATTATGCCGGCTTTAAATAAACGGCAACATTTTGATTTGTAGGTATTACTTAAGACTTCATTAAGAATCCTCAGCAAATGCAGTAGTACCTTGACTACACATATATAAATCTTTGATGAAACGAATAAACGCGTGCTGGAATTGATAAAATATAATAACTGCTTAAATTTACACCTCAGGAAAGGTGAAAAGCCAGAGAATTCATCCTCTAAACATTTCCCAGAACTCGGCAATTCTTCAGCCTGCTCTGCTATAGAGCAAAATCGCTGAGCGCCCACACATCCTGCCGTCTAACAACTTTTTGCAAAGCTGCAATTATCTGCGAAGACGGAAAAGGCATTAGATCATAGTCTTCGGCCAGGCTGAACGCAACCCAGCCAAAACCTGGAGAAAGGAGAACGCTTTGGGAAAGGTGGGATCCGTCCGCCCTTCTGTACACGTTGTTAAAAAACGAGTAGGGCTTGCAGGGTTTTAATCGGTGGCAATTTTCTCTTCACAAACAAGCCCCTTCGAGCTAGTTCTCGACTGTTCCACGCCACTGAATGTTGTTCTACCGTCTTCCCTTTACCCGGGCAGGCGAAGAAGCCCATTCCCGCCCACTTCTTCACCGTCAAATATGGAGAATTCCAGTCCGGGTTTTCCACCCAGCCAGGATTCTTTTCGCTAGTTTCATCTATTTCCCTGCTGCAACCCCGGAGAGTCACATGCAGTCATAGGACCGGTGGATTATTGCACCATTCGCTTACATGCCCCCGAGTGTAGGCGAGCTGCGGGGTTGGGCTGGCAGCTGCGTGACTTCTCCAACCGAGCCTCTCGGGGGTGGGGTGGGGGCTTCTCCTCTTAGCATGCGAAGAGAGTGAAAAGGGCCCCCGGTTGGCCGGCCTGGGAAGGAGGGACTATTTTCTCTCCCTTCGTCCTCTCTGAAGCAGCTGCAGGGGACGGGAACGCCAAGGTTGAAAAAGGCTCTTCGCTTCCCTGTCCCCCCCATCGCCTCCCACTGCTGTGGGGTTGTTTTTTTTTTTGCCCCCTCCTCAAAGTTGACCCGGGACAGAATCGTTTCAGACTGTCCCCCTCCCTCCGCCTTAAACTAGGGCCGAGGAGTTTGGTAGATCGGGACCCTTTTGATTTCTCCCTCACCCCCAGTTTGTGGAAGGACGTTGTGTTGGGGCAGGGAACAGAGTGCAATTGCTTCTCCCCGCAGAGGCCTTTGGAGGTGGAGGAGGGGCCCGTCTGCTTTTGCAAGAGCTTCTCTATTAGCGAGAGTTGTCCGTAAAATCAAGGTGACGTGACATCATTCCTGGATAAAAGAGCTGAGCTGAGCCTTGTACTTGGCCCTCCTTCCTCCCAGCTTTCCCCCCCCTTTTTTTTAACCCTCCTCCCTTGCATTTCCACTTTAATTGCGATGCAAAGAGGGACCTTCCATCCCGATTGGGCCAGACTGGCCTATATTTTAAAGGAACGCAAGCCAGCCTTTCGATCGTTTTCAGCCGGCTGAGCGCAGTTTGGGGCCGGAAGGTTGAGATCCTAGTGGATCTCAAAATCCGACCAGCAGAGAGGGCTAAAGGAAGGTGGGGCGAACATTTTAACAGGGGATCAGGTAGAAGGATTATCGTAGGCTCCTGAAATAAAATACGCGTGGATTCAAAATGTTGCGTTTTCTTTAATGATTCGACATTGAAACACCACCACCACCCTCCAAAACAAAACAATTAGGTGCAAGCGGCTGAATGTTAAGCGAAAAGAGGAAGTGATAGAAAAGCTCGTCGTTGTACATCGCCGACGTATCTTCCCAGGTACTTTTCGTACAACGCCGCCAGCCAGAATACAATATCCGCATTTAAAGCCTCCAGTCCCCGAAACAGATTGTAGCGGCAAGCAATCTGCCTGCACTAACACGTTTTTTTGTTTTTGTTTTAAATGTGCACCACGCAGGAAAATCATTCGCCTTTCCTCTCCCGGTACAGCTGAGATTGTTGTAAAAAAAAAACCAACTACGAAACGACCCTCTCGTGCAAGTTTTGGTTTCGAGGGAGTAGGATGTGACTAGAAATCAATTTACTTTGAAAAGATAGAGAAAAAGGAGGGCTTGAGTAACCCATTAAAAAAAACAAATCTTTTTGTAATCAAAAGCCTTACTTGATAAGACTGCATTTCTTTACATCAGGGTAAATGCCAGCTGTCGACAGGGCCTGTTTGTGCAGGTGCTAGTGTGGGGATAAGGTGCCATGGGTTTAAATTTCACAATCATGATCGTGGATCAATCTTTATTTCTCAGGCTAGTCTACCTCACAGGGTTATTGTGATGATGAAATTTGTGTGGACGCTTCTTGAACATCTGTTCCTGAAGGAAAAATATATGAAGGCAAGTTTCAAAAAAAAATCAAGTGGACAGAAGTAGCATTGCTGTCTGGGCAAAGTAGATAACTGGTTAGGATAGCCAGCCTTAATTCAAGAGATATAATTCTACTGATATATATATATATATTAAGATATATCTTAAAAGATATCCAGATGACAGCTATCAAAATAGGAAGCTGTGATGAGCAAAGATAAGAAAACGTACAGGGTCAGGAGAAGGACATCTTCATTAAGTGATTATTGCAAGTATCACAATATAAGTATTTGATTTGATTTTTTTTTCTTTACCTGTTAAGAAAATAATATTAACTGGCTTTATTTTTGAAAAGTAAAACATTTCTTGAGTTATTTTTTAAATTTGGGATTAAGCTTCGTTGAAATTACATAGTCAAATGCACAGAAATTGCAATATTAACAATTAGAATGGTTTCTTTTAAGTTACACAGAGGGAGGCAAAAATTGTTTTAAATTCATTGGATTTTGCACTGAAATGATTGTCTCTGCAAGCCATATTTATTTATGAGGTTGTATTTATCCAGAACAAGTCCATTTATTCTCAAAAAAGTTCATTGCATCTTCAAGTAATAATTGAAGTGTGCATATCATGATCACTCAAAAGTCACTAACAGAATTATTGCGGAAATACTTTTTTTTTAATAGACTAAGTGCAATATTGAAAGAAATTAAACTGGATTTTGTTGCTGGCTAGAAAGTATGTTGTCGTAATTTTTGGCCACAATTCTTGCTCTTAAGTAATGAAAGATTTGGCTGATTTATAAAATACTTAGTTCCAGTTCAAAACAAGAAAACAGCACATTTTCTTTGGAGAACGTGCATGTAATGCCTTGTGAAAATTAACTAGTTCAATTCTTGGTAAAGAAAAAAGAGTGGATTGGGGGAATTCACATCCACCTACCATAATCTTTCAATGTAGCTGAATTTCATACATGTGCACCCGCATTGTTTAGAGTCATAAATAGCAGAAACCATGTTAAAATGACAATAATCCATGTTTAAACTAAATATATTTTTATCTGTTGCCAAAAGTGTGAACCTGCCAGGTGACAGAATAAGATGCAATGATTTTGACAAAGAGACCGTCTGGTGAAGATTTTCAGCAAGTGAAAAATCCCTATTGCCTGCATTGTGTTTCAGGTAATTCCAATTACTTGACTGGCGGTACCTATGGGAAGTGTCAAAGAGAGAAAAGTGCTACTTTAATGCTAGTGCAATTACAGGATGACCAAAGCTGGATGGCTCATGGGCTGGAGAATAGTGGAAAGCAATGTCTTAGTACACAGAAGCAAAAAATAAATTTAAAAAATTGCCAGGGCATATTTGTACCTTGGTTAGATGCATCATGGAAGCCCACTGACAGCAAGCAAAAAAAACCACACCCCAATAACCAGAAAGAAAAGATTGAGTATTGGCCAGCCAACAGGAGGACTAGATGCAGTGCAAGGTTGAAAATGAAGAGATGAAAAATAGGAATGTTGATAAAAGTAAAAATAGGAATTTTCCTATCTACAAGATAATCAAATCAACTGTTGCCATAATTTCTTGTTTACACCTCCCAGTGCTAAGTCTTCTGTTAGTAAAATATAAACCAAAAGTCAGTGATTTCTCCATTAATCATTTTAGAAAGTCACTCAGAATCAGAGGTGGGTTCCTACTGGTTCAAACCGGTTCTATAGAGTAGGTAGTAAGCCGCTGGTGACATCACAGAGCCAGTTCTAGTCTGTGGATGCTGCCATCTTTTTTTGGGGGAGGATTTTTTTTCTTCCGCACCTGCGCAGAAGCAGAGTTTCTGGCACTGGGCATGCATTGCCATCTTGTTTTCAGCCTTTTTAAAAAAACATTTTCTACTGCGCATGTGCACGCCCACAAGGCGTGCCCACACGACACGGGAGGCAGCAAACCAGCGGTGAGGTAAGTTAGAACGCACCCCTGCTCAGAATGTTTTATTTTGGGGGTGGTTAGGAGGGTGGGTTAACGAGTGTAAAATATGTTGGAAATAAGAGAGATGTTTTTGTGTTTAGAATTACTATCCTGTCCTTCAAAACGGGAGGTTTACAAAACATTAACTTCACAATGTAAACATTTTGCTTAATAATAATAGGCAATTAAGACATGATAATCAAAACATAGCGAAAGCAGTTAAATTACCACTAGGCAGCATATAAATGTAAATTTAATGTATTAAAAGTAATATTTTTAATATTACACTACTAACCAGAGCATGCAAATCATTTGCTAGACCAATTCTTAAATACAGCTCATCTGTCTGGAACCTGCACTGCATATCGTATTCATCTCATGTATTCAAATCATGTCTAAGCTTATATATATTATCTGATATGTGCTTGACAAAAAAAAAGACCCAAGAGAATAAGAATTACTTATTACTGTGCAGTAATAAGGGAAGGCCTTAGAATGGGGTCTCAAGTAGCGATTTGCCACATAAGGTTGCAGAGTAAACCCTTTGAAGGTAATATATGAGTTGACATACATAGTTAATTGATACTGTACAGGGTTGAGTAAGCATCAGCTCCTGGAGATGCCCCTTCAGGTATGAGCAGAACCACTGCAAAACCTTTTTGACCATGCCTAACTTTACAGAAGTATGCCATGTTGAATATACATAACACTGCTAAGAAGTCCAGGTAAGACTCAATATGAGTTACATTCCCAGGTTTCCCTTCACTGCTCAGGGTAACCAAGGCAGTTAGATGGTGGCAAAAAGATGGAGAAGCTTGCTGCCAAACAAGTCATCCAGATTTTTAATAGCTGTGATAGCTCTCCCTCTAGTTCAGGGGTGTCAAACTGGCAGCCTGTGGGCCAGATGCAAACGCCCACCCCAGCTCTGTAAATGGGAAAAACGTCGTGAAACATCACGTGATGGCAACGTGGCGCAGCGAGTTTGACACCCATGCTGTAGTTCATGCCCCTAAAGTGCAAACTCCATAGTCTTATTCAACAAGTGGAAGTTCGCCATTTGTTTTAGTGTCGTAAAACATTCCTCATGCCCTTCAAGAATCTTCTAGAGAATCTAGAGATTCTTGAAGCGTCAGATCTAGGATGGAAAGGCAGGAGTCTCACCAGCTTCCTTGTTGAGTTGGCCAGTTTAGTTTGCGGGGGTCACCATTAGTATTGTGACTTGCTGTTATTGTATGTATGACCCACTTCAGTTTAGAAAGTAATTCCCGCCTATGTGTGCAATCATATTTATACCTAAGTCGTGGGAAGTTGGACTGATATAAAAGCAGGATATTATTGTGAATTATAAAAGTGAAAGTCTTGTGGCCTTGCCTTGTCTTCAGCAATGGGGAAATTTCTCAACTGCAGCCTTGATCTCTGCCCCAAAGCCTCTGGGTGGCAGTGCTGACCAATTCTGGCCTTGGGATAAATCAGTGCCTCTGAACAGGGTCAACCTGCAGTTGTGCAAGGTTACGATAAAGTTACAAATTTGAGCAAATTAGTCCAGCCTTTGGAGAGACTTCTAATTCAGAAGGGGCGCATTTCTGAACCAGATTCTGCTTTTTCCTGAAATGCATAAGAAAAAAGACAGTCATAAAAGTAAAGCCAAACTAAGTTAAAAAAAAAAAGTGAATATGTTATATATGATAAAGCCTAAAGATACATTTTTTGTTTTTAGGACAGTGGCAAGTACCCATGTTTCCCTAAAAATAAGACGGGGTCTTATTTTCTTTTGCCCCCCAAAATAAGCGCTTCGCCTTATTTTCGGGGAGGTCTTATTATTTTTGAGGTGCAGGAAGTGGCGAGCGTGGTCACCTCATGACTGCTGCTGTGTTTTTGAGAGGGCTTGTTTTCAGGGGATGGCTTATTTTAGCGCATGCGCTCAAAAGCCTGATTGGGCTTATTATCCGGGTAGCTCTTATTTTCAGGGAAACGGTATAAAAACATCATGAAACATACCGTCATGGACAGCATTACATTTTATCAGCGTTCTCTCAGTGGTTGTGATTTTTTTCTACCTGCTCAAGTTCTGTCTTTCAATCTTTAGGCAGTGGCGAGACATTCAGATACTGGAGGAATTTGGAAAATACTAAAGAGTATCTGATGTTTGATTGAATCAGGGTATGTAAGCAGCTTACAGCAATTAGACATGACCTTGTGAAAACTGCCTTTCCGTGCTTGCTGACTGGAGATATTCCTGGTGGAATGTGCCCATTTTCCCCTCTGCCATTATTTTCAAGGATGGTTTGTCAGAATAAATAAGTGCACACAGTATCTGAATGTCTTGTCCAGACATTGCGATACATCGGTGTAGCCAGACAGCCTAGCAGTCTATAAGATTAGGTGGCTTAATATGCCAAACACACATGGGTAAAAAAAAGAGCCTTGTAGCAAGCTTTAACAGAAGCATGTTTTTACTTTTATTGATTTATGTTTCAACTTCCATTAATCCTTCGTAGCCCAAGGAACTGTATACATTCATTCAGCTGACAGTTTTGAAAATGCCAGCCTTCTAAAGGTTAATTATATTTTTACATATTTGTTTGGTGTATCATTTATTTTACAGAAGGGAACTATTGTAATAGTTGCATATATTCTGTGTCAAAATATATATATATATATATCAGTGGGCTCTGCATCTCAGACAAGAGGGAAATACTTGGTGGTGTGCATGTTAGTGGCAAAAAAAAAAACACACACAACCCACCCCAGCTCCATTGTAATCAATGGATGAAAGAGCATGGTGTTCGTGGAGCATCTCACTGTTCCAAAATAAAGCTTTTGATTAGATCTTCTGTTTTGCCTATGGCAGTCTCTGCAGAGCACCATTTCTCTATACATCATTTTAGCATTAGATGGAATAGAGCTGCCATCCTTTATTATATCACATAAAACAGGAATTCTCTTCTAAATAACCTTTTCTCCTGGCTCTCTTCTGTTCTTGCCCTACAGAAGAGGCGAAAGGAAAAAGCATGCATGGGGGAAAGCCTGAAGGAACCATTTGCAACTGGAAGGGCCAAAAGAAGCATTTGGACGATGGCATCTCATCTCACCATGACAAAACAATGCAATCTTTAAGATGGATGTGAAAATGGTCTTGGTTCCCGATAATCGTTTAGAAGGGCTCTGAGACACAGATGCAGAGATATACGTCCATGTAGGCACAGAACAAGATAATGGAAAAGGCAAATAATTCCTCTTTATTGGATTGACTGAACTATTTTAATTTCAGAAGCCCAAACTCCAAGAGGTTTGCAATGGTGGACTCCACTGTTGAGCCATAATTCCCAGACTCCCATCATTCACTAAAAAAGAACTAGTTTATTGCTCCTGTTAGAAGCCAAGCTAAGAGGCAAGAGAGATAGTCACTATTCTGCCATTTGTCTTGTCGGAGTGGCCAATTTATGCTTGTTAATGTTCTTAGCCATTGAATCATAAGTCCTGGTAGTAATTGAATAACTGTCAGGAAAAAGAAACCCACCTAAGCACTCCCCCCCATCCTTCCGAAATGTGGCTGTGGCCCATAAAAAGATTCAGAAACCCAGCATTTTGGTGTCACAGCAACATGCCTATCCCAACAGAAAAGGAACAAAGGGAGAGGAGTTTGTAACATGTTGCTAGATGTTATCATCCCCCCTGGAGTAGAAAGCTGGGCTGTAAATTGAATGGATAAATAAATAATAAAAAGGAAAAAAAACCATCTAAGCACACAAATCATTTAAATTTCAAAGAATGTCTTCAAAAGTGTCTTCGCTTGCTTGCAGAAAGCAATAGTGAAGAAAGCAGCAAGTGAGAAGGATCTTTTGGGGGTTTCCAGTGAAAGTTCTTCTAAGGATGGCAAGACTAAGGAGAAAACGTAAAGCCTATGTAGGTTGTCGTGACAAAAGTTGCATTTTGTCGGAAATACAGTGATAAGCCAGGGGATCGTTTTAATGAAGTATCACGTGTTCTATATAACCAACTCAATAAATAATATGGATAGCATTATGGATAAAGTACTTATGTATGGAAAAGTACTTCAGAAGTAAAGTACTTATGTATGGGATCACAAGGCAATTCTGTAATATTATATAGGATATTCTATAGTTATATAGTTTTCTTCTGAAAAATACGAAACGTAATTGGTACATCAATTTCTCCTTAAAATATGGCCTATGTAGACTGAATACCTATTGCCATAAATGATAAACTTGTTCTGTAACCCAGTTAAAGAACAATTTTACATCAGTTTGTATGAACTTGACACAACATCTACAGTTTCAGGAATAAACACCCGGTTCAAATTTGTAGAGTTTAAAAATCAGAGGATTATTTAAATAATGAAAAAGTCACTGATTAATACTGTTAACAATGTTTTTATTTAATTACACGTTATTGTTTCTATAGTCATCTCTTGGCTCCTCTTGAAGGAAGAATACATAGAAATAAAGAATAGGAAATAATAACTATGCTCCAATAATGACCTACAATGTCATAATTATTATTTCTTTATTGATAACAATGTATTACATTTTCTTGCTCCATACACATTTTTATATCATCATCTCAAAGTGGTGAATAGGTGACAAGATTGCTTTGTGAGAATTTAGTTATTCATATATTTGTTAGTTTCACACACAGTTTTACTACCGTACTAGGGGCTCAAAGTGATATATACAGTACATTAGACTCCGTTCCTCAATTTCACCCCACCAAAACACTGTAAGGCAATGGTCCCCAACTGGGAAGAGAACTGGGCTGCATGAGCAGGCTGGTGTGCACGCGCATGTGCAGCTCAACTCACATGAGTGGTGGGCCGGCGTATATGCACATGCATCTTAACTGCAAGTGGAGCTGCAAACGTGTGGCAGTCCACCGCTCACATGAGTTGAGCTTCATGCGTGCTTGTGTGCACCGGCGCACGGCCTGGTTGCAAATAGGCCAAGGGCCAGTAATGGGATGTGGTCCAGTGGTTAGGAACCTCTGTTTTAAGGTATGTTGAGGCTGAGACCATGATCAGGTAGGGCAGCCATTATGCAACTACAATATTCCTTTAGAAGAAATAAAATGGATTTGGTAATTTGTTTACTTTTACTTCAGCTTTATCAGGCCTTGTCCTACCCCTAAGTGTTTCTGTTAACAGATGAAAATTTTTTACCTTCACTTCTCTTGTATGTATTTTTAAATCTCACAATATTTATATATTATCCTAATTAAACTGGGCTCCTTGAATAATATCAATTCAGCTGGCCACGGCAAAAAAACCATCAGCATCTGATTATGGGATTACATCTGATCGTTGTAGGATTATAACGTTAAGAATTGGCCCATTGAAAACTTCTTGTAGGAAGCAGAAAAAATGAATTTATGATTTATGGATTTGATAATTAGACAGGATAGATTATAGAAAAAAAATGAGGTTATGTCATAACCATAGAGCAAGAGGTAAATTTATAATTGTATTAACTGCTATAAAGACAATCAGAAGGTATTCATTGTATTTTCTTTGTTTCTGCACTTTTTAATGATTTCTTCTTTCTTACTCCCTATTAGTTTCTGTTAGTTTTTTACATTTTCTTTCCTAAAAGTTTTGAAGAATTATATATTTTTAAAAATTATATATTTTTTTAAAATGGCCCTGGGATATTTTTGATTTTCTCTCCTTCTCTCTTGTTCTTGGTATGCAATGATTGCATTAGTTCAGGGGTGTCAAACATGCACCATCATGGCAGCATCACGTGAAATATCAGGACTTTTTCCCCTTCGCTAAACCGGGCATGGGCGTGGCCAGTGCGTGATGCATCTGGCTCACGGCCCGGGAGTTTGACAACCCTGCATCAGTTTGTCATTGTACCTTTCAGATGATTTGTAAAGCCACTTTTTCCAGCCCCCCTCCCAAAAGTAAAAATGCTAACAATTAATAAAAAATATATTCCGGGTTTCCCTCAGAATTGGAAAGAACAAGCCATTTCAGCTCTCTGGCTTTCCTTAAAGACCTTCTGCCAACTTGATACTTTATCTAGCTGTTGCTGCTTTCATCTCGCCACAACTCTATGGCCATCACCAGATTAGAGCTGTATAGCTTCTTACAGCATCATTCAGTCTTTGCAATGGCGATCCATCACGAGGGAAGACAGGGTTTCTATTGCCACAGTAATGACTAGGTGACACTATAAATCCCTGGCGTGGAAACAGCCATTAGAAAATATGGTGCCCTATCGACTTTCCCCCTCCTGAATTCAGTGTCCTTTAATTACTCTTTTTGCAAGCTCTCAATTATACATCTGAGTTCTGTAAAATGTATGGCCAATATAAACTCAGTACATATCTACGGTATTCTATGCTTTCATGTATGTTTGCATGAGTGCTTGGTTTGGGGATGAGCTATAGGATAAAACGAATGGCCTTGGAGAGAGGAAACGGTCAACCCCGTTATCAAAGGCTACATCTCTGCTAATCTGAAAAGCAAGACACAAAAGAGAAATTTCCTTTTATTTCTATACCAACTGAGCTCCATTGTATTTCCATCCTTGGCTGTGTCAGCAGCGATAGCCTTTTCCCCCCCCTTTCCAGCATTGATTGTTGACTTCCCCGACACCGTATCACAACCCATTAGTGCTGAAAACTGACAAGCCCAGCTGTAGCAGTGAAATGGCAACTTTAGAAGAAAATGTGTGAGGGACAGACTTAGGAAAGCATTAGGATGAAAAGTTCCTGTTTTTTTTAAAGCTTAACTCTTAATGGTGAAAATAAGACAATGCTCTGTTTTTTAAACAGGAAGTTGATTTATATATAAATGCTGTACATCTATATCTATCTACAGACACATATGTATATATATAATTTATATTTGACTTAACCATTAAGTACAATCCCTATGTTTTACACCCCTCCCTGCTCTTGTCTAGAATGTACGCTTTGACCAAAGGGCTTGTATTGAAATGGTGCATTAAGAGGCTCTTGTAAGATGGCTTCAGGATATACTTTGCAACCCTGCCACGTCCATCCCCTTCTTCATATATTTCAAGTAAATTATTAGCTTTGAGATGTTTCAGAAGGGCTGTCTTTTCTTTGCTGTTTGTTAATTGAGTTAATTTTGTTTTGCTCTGTTTCTTTTTCTTTCTAACATCCATGGAATTAAAGAATGGCATATTTACCTATTACCTACCTTTTTACCTATTATGGTGGACCTTTCCTAGCAATTGTACAGATGACCACCCAGGAGACAGCCACCGAAGTTCCAAGGGGTCTTGTGCATTCTGAGATACAGGTCTTGAACAAGGACAGGCAGCTTGTCAAAAGCTTAAGAGTCAAAATCCCTCACCCAATGTTACTCTTAATGGCTGCATGCAATCTTTGTTGTAGAAAAGGCCGAGGGATGCTACAAGCAAACAAATGGAGCCTCTTAGGAAACTCCCAATTGCTATTAGCTACAAATGGTTATGGGACAGGAACAGCAAGAATAGAAATCACACAAAGGACAGAAACATCTGAAATAAAGATGTCTTATCTCCGTTGCTAAAGCAGATGGGTTAAAGACTGCCAGAATTATCCTCACCATAGGCGTTCATTCCTTCTGCTCTCACGTATACAAATTCTGACCAGCTTTATCCAAAGAGAAACAGTGAGCCTCCTGCTTAATTCTTCTTTTATACTGCTTCGTATGTCCAAACCTATCCCAAGCTCTGATACTAAAATAAATTGGTTGAGATAAAAGGCTTCGTCTATGTATAAGTCTGGATTGGGATGCAAAATGAACCATAACATTAATAAAGTATAGATACTCAAATAATGTTACATTTTGAGAAGTTTTCATTTTACTTTATTTCTTCAGAGGAGGGAAGGGGGGAGAAAGATATGCTTTTATGGAGAGAGAAGATGAAAAATCCTACATTACTTTGCTTAAAAGCTGAATGAGAAGAACAGGATCTATAGAATTCCACTTTAGTTATCTTTCGCAGCTTGATATTGCAACAGTCATTTTAAAAACCTTCAACTGGTCCAGAATACAGCAGCCCACATGCTGGTTGGTGAGAGCCAATGGTGATGTGGGGTCTGCCTGAATTTATAGACTTCTGAGTACAAATGCAAAAGCCACAGTACAAATGTACCAGCCACAGACAGCCTATAAAAGCTATCCATGGCTTGATGCCCATCACCTTGAAGTAGTCCTATTTGTACAGTGCACCCATTCTGAGTAGGGATATTGAGGTTTCTTTCCTCTCAAGCAATGTAGGAGAGAGAATGTTATATTTTAGTGGGGAAATCTAGAGCACATATCCATTTTGCCTTTTAGAAATGTATTAAAACAGCTGTTCAGAAGGTCCTTTAATTAAGGTGTAATTATCCGGAAGCCTAACATCTTAATAAGATGGAGTGAATTACCAATAGCTTTCATGGTTTAATATATTCATTATGTTCTGTTGCACTATTTTAATGTTATAGTTTTTAATAACTTGTGTCTACGGGTCCTTTTGAGTGATGTGGTATTAAAGTGCAGTAAATAAATAAAAACTGAATCCATCCAGCTGGCAAAGTAGTCAGCGGTTTAGACTCTATAGAACATTTGTATACTTCTTGCTCGTGTAAATGGTAATGTCTGATGTTTGCCAATCCTAGTGAATACCATTGGTAGAATTCTGGTACTATTGTGTTTGAGATAGTTTTAAGAAATTCTCCTGGTTTTTCAGTGGAGATTACACTTGCAGGGAAGAAAGGAGACGATCTGGTCTGTGAGCAGTTCACCATTTATGGTTCTTCTTACCATCCAAATAGAACAGAACAGAATAGAATTCTTTATTGGCCAACTGTGATTGGACACACAAGGAATTTGTCTTTGGTGCATGTGCTCTCAGTGTAC
>JANHFT010004704.1:85705-98316 GCA_032467955.1 Pseudoxenodon macrops
ACTAGGATTACTTTTACACCGTAGTTTTTTGGTAAATAGCTCAGTGTGGGCACATCTGCCACAAAGTGGTTTTATGACTAGGTTCACCCTGAATTTAGCTTCTCATAAAAAGTGTACAATTGGATCAGAGCCAAGGGTAATGTAACCCAGCATCTTATTCTCTAACGAAGAGCAGGGAAGATGCTCTTAGGAAATGCGCAAAGATTGTATGAGGGGCAAGAAACCTCCTTTGTTGTTTAACACCTAGCAACTACAGTTCAGAAACGTTCACAGACTTAAATATCTTCCACAAAGTTACAACCCTTGGGTGCCTATTGGAGACCAGGATTTAACTGAATAAATGTGTTTTAGAGGGGAATTTTAAATTTTATTTTTCTGTGTGAGCATCTTTGGTTCCTTTTGGGGGGGGCTTTTTAATATTAGAAAAATCGCAAGTCATTGGGAGTCCGTCCTTCTTAAATATAATTCGTAAATAATGGATGAATGAGTTTTTTTTTTCTGTTTTCCTTTCTCCTTTTTATTAGTGATAGATGATGAGAGAGAGAGATGATAGATAGCTCTGTGTGCATTTTATATTTTATAAACTACTAGCTGGACGCCCGCGCTTCGCTACGAAACTATGTGTATAAATTGGCACTTAAAGCCTGAAACTGAATGTAGAATGTGTAACTCCATAGCATCAGAGCATGTTAATATAAGACAACTGGCATTTGGAACAGAGGGGGAGGGGGAGTAGACTGTCCCAGCCCACAGACCAGATGAGTCACGTGCTGGCCAAACCCGTGCCCAGTTTAGGAAAGGGGCAGCATCAGAGCGTGTTCATATATGGCAACTGGCAGTTGGGACAGAGTTCCTTTCTGGAGGGCAGGGGGAGTAGAATGTCTAACTCCTTAGCATCAGAGCGTGTGAATATAATACTGTATATAAAATACTAATGATCCGATGGTCATTTCAAAAAATCCTTTCTTAGCGGGCACCTAGAAGCCAAGAGGAACATACCTGCCAAATTTCAAGTTTGTAGGCTTTACCATTCAGCCGATTTCGTGATGAGTAAGTGGTATTTGGCTTTTATATATATAGATTTTTACAATGCTTTTACATAGGAAGTGGTTAAAAATTATTATTATGGCTCATCGCACAATCAACCAGATGTTTAGAGTAGATTTAGCATTTTTATCCACCTATCGAATCCATCTCAAGGACCAGATGTTGCTTGATGGTGTTAAAGATACTGCCACAAGATGTAATCCGTTCCAAGTAAAGCTGCCTTTTGCAATTAACGGATGGTGATCTTGTCAGTGTTGATGGTATTCAAGTGGTGGTCCAGATGCTTTGAAATTGCACCCAAGGCACCTATTACTGTTTCACTATCTTTGCTTTTTTCTTCTTCTTTTTGCTACAGTCATGCTTCTATTTGCAAGCCTTTATACTTTGTGGTTTTCTCCAGTTCTTTCTCTTCATTTCTGCTGTCTCCAGGTATCGCAACATTCACTACTCAGACGTTTTTGTCTTTCTTGTCAACAGTTGTTAAGTCTCGGGTGTTGTGTGGCAGATGCTCGCTTGTTTGAATTCTAAAGTCTCAGTACAAACTATGAAAAGGATAACACAACCATACATCAACTCACACTAGCACACTAAGGAATTAAATCCCTTAAAAAAAAAAAACTTGTGAACGAAAGACCCAGTAGCCAAGAAGAAGAAAAACGAATCGTCTACAAGATACAATGTAAGGACTGTAAGACCCACCACGTAGGACAGACACGCAGAAGACTAGAAGAGTGTATCCAATGAGCACAACTAGCAGTCAAAAAAACACAATGGAAACTCGTGAATGTTACATCACGTAGACAAACACCACCACAGGTTCAACTGGGAAACTGTGAGCATCGTAGACCAACCAAATCCCAAAACTCCATGAGAATTCCTGGACGTTTGGCATTTCGAACAAATCAGTCAACAAATGTTTACAGGAAGCAACCTCATTAGGTTCAACAAGAACCTGCTGCAGATTACAGACAGAGATGTTAACTGGGTTAAGAAAATGACCAGAGCAGTGGTGAAATCCAATTTTTTTACAACCGGTTCTGTGGGTGTGGCTTGGTGGACGTGATGTGGCTCGGTGGGTGTGGCAGGGGAAGGATACTACAAAATCCCCATTTCCTCCCCACTCTGGGACCAGTCAGAGGTGGTATTTGCCGGTTCTCTGAACTACTCAAAATTTCCACTACCGGTTCTCCAGAATCTGCTGGATTTCACCCCTGGACCAGAGCAGGTAAGAGACAGACCAGCTTGAGCAGTGGAAAGCAGGGCTAGCAAGCCAAGGGGACAGGTGTTTGCTCTTCTTTCACTTGGCTCTTCCTAATGTGCTTAGACTCCAGGCCCTTGGTAAAATTATTGTCCCTTTTGTCCCAAAGGTGCTTTTTCAGGAGGCAACTGGACTTTCTTGTTTTTTCTAGACATCTAGACATCTGCAATTTGTTTTCCTCTGGAAATCCATTCCTACTCCCACACCATTCAAAGGGTGTTCAACTCAAATTGTGTAGCTAAAAGTCCCTGCTATCATGTCAGAGTTGAAGAAGCTTCTTGGATGAGAAACGAAACGTCTTCAAAAGAAAAAAACAAGAAAGTCCAGTTGCCTCCTGAAAAAGCACCTTTGGTACTATTGGCATCCAGTTGGCCACAATGAGACGCTTTCCAGCAAAGCACTTCTTGTGGTCTTACACCATTATTACTTTTGCTTGATAGAAAGGCTAAGGACATCATTAAATTTGGATGCAAAAACCAAAATGTAGGTAACAAAGCGAAGTGATTGTGCTGTATTTAATGAGGCATTACTAGCTGTGCCTTTGGTTGCCCTATTGAGAGTTTTAAAAGCATAGCTGAGCTAATATTAGATAGGAAAAAGGGGGACTCCTAGGAAATACAACCCAGTAGCTAAACCAGTTATGTTTAGGAAATGCCAGCATGATCTTGGGGCCTTCATTCTCTTTATAATTCTCCTACAGCACTGCAAAGCTTCGTCTACCCCGAGACGGGAGATCAGCCCACTGACAGCCAGTGATTTGGATAAGTAGGGGAAGGGGATGCTGATCAAGTTCCATTTGAGTCAAACTGGATGGGATAAAGATGCCTGGAATAAGAGAATAATGTTTCAAACTATCTTGCTAGGTTGGAGAAATGGACGAAAAATAAAGAAATGGGCACCTGCAGATTTCTTTACTTAGGGAAGCAAAGTAGTTCCAGTTGGACCACTGCAATGTGCTCTATGTGGGGCTGACGTAGTAAACCGCCTGGAAATTACAGCTGGTCTAAAATGTGGCAGGACACATAGTGTTGGGTGCTGCTAGATTCACCAATCTCTGTTGAATGAGCTGCACTGACTCCCAGTTTTCTTCTGGGTGCAATTCCAGTTGGTAATTCTCGCTTTTAAAGCCCTACATGGCACAGGGCCAGATTATTTGCAGAATAACCTCTTCTTGAGAATATCTGGCCATTCCACCAGATCCCACTGAGTAGGCACACTTCAGGGTCCTTCCTTTAAATACCGCCACCTAGTAGGGCCTAAGAAATATGCCTTTTCAATGGTAGCCCCCTACTGAACACCCTTCGCCTGAGATCCAGCAGCCCTCCCTTCTCTTAACTTTCCAGAAAGCTGCGAAGAGGTAGCTCTTCCCCCAATCACTGGAACTGAATAATTGAGATTTGGATGACATTGCTGCTGGTTGCATCAAGGAAGGTTGTGATGCCAGGTTTCTGTTGGTTTTATATTGGAGTTTGATTCTTTTTTAAATTTATTTTTGTATGATATCTGGTTTCATATAATTATGTGTGGTTCTAAGATGATTGGCCATACAAGTCTTAATCAATTAAATGCAAATGCCCAGCTACAGAATGAAGGATACTTGGCACTGGTGGGGAAAAATGCAATCGTTATTGATTGCAAGCTAAATTTGAATCGGCAGCGTGATTTGTTGCTAACAAATACTATTCATCATCAATGTCAAAAAAAAAAAGTATAGTTTCTAATCATGAGAAGTAGCACTTCCATTATATTCTGCATTGGTTAGACTCTCCGATCTTGAATTTTGTGAGCAGATATGGGCACCAGTCTAGATTCAGACAGATTTACAGAGGAAAGCAGCAGGAATATCAAGGTACTACAATTAAAAAAATATGAAGATAGAGTGAAGGGCTTGAAAAATTTAAATCTTCAGAAGATTTGTGGGAACTAGGCAACAGATATGGTGACACTCTTTAAAAACTGAAGGAGTACACAAAGAAGGAATTCAAGACTTGTTCTGTTGTTCCAGAAGGCACAACACGGAATCATGGCTATAAAATATAAGGAGACAGATCCTGGAAGATTGTTAGAAAAAATATTATGAACAGTTTGAGAGTGCAACATTTGCCCAAAGCGATGGTGGGCTTCTCTAGATTGGATATATTCAACGAAAAACTAGTCTGCTATCTCTCGGTGATGATTTAATTAATTAAATTTAATTTCTGCACTGAATATAACAGTGATGGCGAACCTATGGCACACGTGCCACAGGTGGCACATGGAGCCATTTCTGAGGGCACGTGAGGCGGTGGCCAGCTGATTTTCGGGCTTGATTTTCGGGCTTGATTTTCGGCCATTTTTCACCCTCCGGAGGCTTCAGGATACTTCCATGAAGCCTCCGGAGGGTAAAAAACAGCCCAACGGGCAAATCGAAGTTACTTCCAGTTTGCCCTTTGGGCCATTTTCTACCCTCCAGAAGCTTCAGGACACTTCCTTGAAATCTCCGGAGGCTTCAGGACGCTTCCCTGAATTTCCGGTTTGCCCGCAAGGTCATTTTTCACCTTCAGGAGGCTTCCCTGAAGCCTCTGGAGGGGGAAAAACATCTCAATGGGCAAAATGGAAGTCCTATTGGGCCATTTTTCACCTTCCGGAGACTTCAGGGAAGCCTCCTGAACCCTCTGGAGGGCAAAAAATGGCTGAAGGGTGGGGCCGCATGCACAGTGCAGTGTGCTTGGGGGGTTGTGCTGCCATTTTTGGCACGCAAGAAGAAAAAGGTTAGCCATCACTGAAATATAAGGTTAGATTCTGTAGTCTGAATTTTCCTTCTAATGCTGACTCTGTAGAATTGCCCTATCCCTTTGGAAAAGTAAGCAAAATGCAAAAAGAAGGCATAATTAAGAGTTACTTTGATTTCCCCAACTAACGGACAAATTATATTTACTTCTTGTATGTTTTAACCTTCTCAGCACCAATTAGTGGAGCTGTGCTGCATATATTCAGTAGCATTCAGAAGGAAAAATTACTATTTAACAATTGTTTATTGATGGGGAAGAATGATGTTATTTTAAATATTTAGAAATATGGTGTTTCAATCTTTCTGCCAAATTGTCTAAACATAAGAAGGAAAATAGAGAAAAAGACAAGCAGCCAAAATAGCAAAGTTAGCCTTTTTACAGCTGGCCCTACCCTGCAGAAGTTCCTGCCTGCATACTCATGTACTAAGATTGATATCATTCTGAAGAGTTCCCTAGCTCTCCTAGATCCAGCAGGAATTTTGCAACGGATCAGTTGGGCAGCTGTAGAAAAGAGGAGAGCAGTAGTAAACAAGGTGTTACCATAGCTTAGGAGTAGACTAAACGTAGCAGAAGTAGAAAATCCTAGGTCAGTGATGGTTAACCTTTTCGAGTGTGCATGCGCCAAAGCCCTGGAACCTGGAAGAGAACAGCTGGCCAATATGCATGCACGCGGATATCAGATGCTCTTCCGGGCTCCATCGCATGCATGCGGCCCGGACCAGCTGGCCTGCATGCATGCACGTGATGGAACCCAGAAGAGCACCTAATGAAAGTGTGCATGCCCACAGAGAGGGCTCTACATGCTACCTCTGGCATGCATGCCATAGGTTCTCCATCACAGTCCTAGGTTCACCTCATCACACCATCAGCTAAGGCTCTAATACTCTAATACTCCAAACCTGAAGCTGATTATGTGTTACACACACACACACACACACACACACACATACACACACAGGTAGTCCTCGATTTACAACAGTTCATTTAGTGACCGTTCAAAAGTTACAACACTGAAAAAGTGACTTATTTTCACATTTGCAGCATCCCCAGGGTCACGTGATCAAAATTTCAGACGCTTGGCAACTGACTCGTATCTATGACAGTTACCGTGTCCTGGGGTCACGAGATCAGCTTTTGCAACCTTCTGACAAACAGGGAAGCCAAGTTCACTTTAACAACCATGTTACCCACTTAACAAATGCGATGATTCACTTAACTGTGGCAAGAAAAGTCATAAAACGGGGCAAAACTCACTTAACAAATTTTTCGCTTAGCAACGTAAATTTTGGGCTCAATTGTGGTCGTAACTGGAGGACTACCTGTATTACAAATGTCTCCATGCCACTTCAAAACAAACTTTTAAATGGGTTAGAAAAGTAATAAAACATAATCATCAAAAATAATTCAAGTGGATAATAATAGCCATCAACAGGTAATTCTCAAGTACGTTGCATCATCATCGATGCCCAACAACCTGCCTAAACAGCCAAGGAGTCTTTGTCTTTCCAACCTATTAAGAATTCAACTTGTTCAGAATATTTGTTCCCCTAAGTCCCCTCCCACCACACTTCATGGAGATAGCTTGGTGCCTACATCCACACACCTTGGTCAGGCAGATTCTACTTGGAGCAAGCAACTTGCTAGTCTCACAGGCCCTGGACTGTATGGAGGTCTATAACTTACTACTCACACATTGAAATGCATCCGGAAACAAAATGGCAGGTTTATTTTCTTATTTATTAAACCTGTGTGCTGTAATACTGGTGTTATATGACAATATAGTGCCATCAGAAGGTTCCACCTGGCCTCTAGGAGTAGTCAAAAGCAGAACAAATTACAGTAGTCCATTTTTATATTAATGTGGATACAGAAGCTGTCATTACCATGCCTAAACATGAATTAAGGGAGTGTACATACTGTTGGTTATATATAGTTGATGTAGTAGGCATGTGTGCATTGGGAACGAGAGATCAGTTTGAGCTGTCTTGAGTGCTTAGATTCAGTAGTTAAACAGGATATAAATCACACAGCTGAAGAATAAAGAAAGACAGATGTTTGGTTAGCTGAATGAGGAGTCCTGCTTCAGTTGGTAAATTGAAGTGGAACAGAAATTAAATTTTGAGGCAGAAAGTGCACAGAAATAGTAGCATAATCTCTACAATAGGCTTACTTTAAAAAACACAGTTTTCATTGTTGCTACCTTTCTTCCAAGGCAGCGGTTGCGACCCCTTTGGGGTCGAACAACCCTTTCACAGGGGTCACCTAAGATCATCGGAAAACACATATTTCTGATAGTGTTAGGAACTGAGACACCGCCGGCGTTGCCCTCCCTCTGCCCGGCCTCTGCAGCTGCCCGACCCACCTTCGCTGAGAGCGCCGCAGCAGTAGCAACTGGGAGTACTCTGGGGGCTCTGCGTGCAGCGGGGGCCAGCGGGGTCTTCCGGCGAGGCTGCCTGGGGTGTTGCGGCCCAAGAAGGGAAGCCGCTTCGTGGCAGGAGACAGTCGGAAGCCCATCTGCCCGCGATGGCACTGCTGCCGCTGCTGGGTGCTGCTGGCCGGCACGCCTTGCGCAGGTAAGCGGGAGCAGAGTGGCCAGGAGGCGCAGCAAGAGCCCCGGTGGAGAGGGCGAGGGGCCCAGAGCTCTTCCCCGCGGGAGCAGCACTGGCCTCCGCCCCCGGCTCACCTGTGGCTGCCCTGGCGCTTTGGGGAAGGAGACGACGCCTTCTAACAGATTGCCAATGGCAATAGCTAGGCATGAGCTTACTCCTTTGAAAATCTGACTCCATTGTTTCAGCCTCACAATCAATTCTCTACATTTTCTGCCAAGAAAATGCAGTTTCTCCTTTTCTCAGGACCTCTGAAGGTAGCTTGAAAAATTCCTTTACCAAGAGTGACCCAGTTGCTCCAACACGCAAATTGGAATTTAGCCCTTCTCTGGATTTCTTGCATCCCCGATTCTGTTGTGCGAGTTTTGGGTGGCTTATCCTGTTCAGCAGAACGTCGAACTAAGCCCTTAGCTGTGAAAAGATGTATTTATGGATGTGCTTTGACAGGGCATTGATTAAAAATAATAAAAATAAAAATCTTGAACAAACTTGGGGGGAAATGGAAGAGAATGATAGGGGTGAAAGAGTGCAGAATTGTTATACTTCTTCCTTGCTTCTTCTCGTTCTTTTTGTTCAACTTTTCCCCTGCAATTCAATTTCTCTTTCTCTCTTTTTCATGGAATGGAATAGAAATTAAAATAGAATAGAAATTAGAATAGAATAGAATAGAATAGAATAGAATAGAATAGGGATAGAATAGGAATAAAATAGAATGTAGAATATAAGAATAGAATAGAAATATAGAATAGAATACAAATATAGAATATAGGAGAGGAGAACGCCTTCTAATTTGTAACAATGAAAATACATCCTGCATATCAGATATTTACATTACGATTCCTAACAGTAGCAAAATTAGAGTTATGAAGTAGCAACGAAAATAATGTTATGGTTGGGGGTCACCACAACATGAGGAACTGTATTAAAGGGTCGCTGCATTAGGAAGGTTGAGAACCACTGGTGTAGAGGATAAGGCACCAAACTAGAAACCAGGAGACCATGGGTTCTAGTCCTGCCTTCTGCACAAAGCCAGCTGGCCAATCACGCTCTCTCAGCTCTAGGGAGCAGGCAATGGCAAACCACTTCCAAAAGACCTTGCCAAGAAAACAGTAGGGCTTCTCTAGGCAGTCACACCAGAAGTCAACATTAACTTGAAAGCATCCACATCCCCAACAAAAATCACTCCGTTTTGTATTGTATAACTAAATGGTGACCTAAAACAGTCATTCCTTAAATGCCAGTTTACTATTAGGCACCTGTGGCAAAGGAAAAAATTGAAGCCCAGTGGCAACAAAGAATCCCCATTTGCAAGGATGAAAAGAGCTGTGTATGTATCCCTAGGAATCCTGATATTTAAAGCCAATTTTACTCCACGGTAATGTATATTCTGTTATGTAGTGCTAATCAGCATATATTTTAGCAGCCCCTACCAAGGTCAATTGGACTTACTCCATAGTAAACTTAGAGTAACAGCACAAATAAAGCTTGCTTTGCTTTAATTTTAATCATGCTCTTCTGCTCTGTCTTAATCATGGTTATATAATTTCTTTTGCTTAGCAAGTCCTGAAACTACACTTCATTTAACTGGATCTGATTTTGGTTAAAGAATGCAAGGAGCAGGATTTACCAAGTCAAACCAAGGAAAGGAAGTAAAACTCAAGAGACACATATGCAGGTCCTTTCATACTCCAGTAGAGGTCAGATACCTACATGAAAGCTAATTTATCGCAGCATGATAGATTATAACAGTTCATTTGGAGTTCCATTATATAAATCACTTAAATATGTATTTACATAACATTCCTATTAATTACCACAAAATCTGTAATGATTCTGTCTGAGCTGTTCCAGTTTATCTTGCAAATTTTTATTTAAGCAATCCAGTAGTAGGTAATATTTAATCAATGCATTATAACTACCCATTTATCATGCCAAAGTTATGAGTAAACAGCAACATTTGGACTGGATGGAACTTAATGGATTTGCCAAATATACTACATCAATAATACAGGTGTACCTGTCTCTGTGTGCGTGTGTGCACTGTTTATAAATATATACTATTTCACATCTTTAAAGTGATGAAAAAGATTAGATCTTTGTAGTTTTGAAGAAGCCCTTTCTTGGTCAGGTTTTTATCACCAGTTTAAAAAGCCAATTTAAAGGTACTATATATTCTATGCATGGTGAATTCTCCCGCTTTTTTCTGTGTATTAGTACGGGTAAAGGTTCCAGTGGGCTATTTTATAATGCATCTATTCAGACAGCTATGGCTAACTAAACTCTGGAGAAAAAAAGAAGAAAACACACAACCAAAAAGTCAGATCATAAGAAGGGGCATAAGTGTAGAGAGGGAGGTGAAAAACATGTCACCTTGTTCTACGCTTTAATGCTTTTTGGTGGGTTCAGTTCTATCACAAACATTTGGGGGATTAATAAATATTCTATTAAATCAAGATGCTAGTTTCTTTGAAAGCATAGAAAAACACAGGAAACGTCCAGGAAAGTGAGAAATAAGTTGTCTACTCAGCTTCAGGGTATTATTATGATCCTGGTGTTGGATCATTCATAAGAAGAGAAAATGACTGCAGGTTAAATGATATAACATATTGGGAACAGGACATTTTATGATCATCCTCAATTTTGCTTGAACCCAAAGTATATAATTTGCTGGGTTAAGTGAATATTTCAAGTTTTGTCTTTTGTGAGCACTATATCAGTGCAATATATATATGTGTGTGTGTGTATCAGTGACTAAGATCTTGCTTTTCTTTTTTTAATAGAAGCTTTAAATATTCACCTAGGCACTTCTAACTCCTAAATATAATTAATAATCACTTAAGCAAAAAATGTATGGTTTAATAACAATTTATTTAGGATTAAGGAACTATCAAAAAAAAAAACCACCACAGAGAAAAAAAACCTCCCTTAAAAAAGGAGAGAGACAGACAGAGAAAACACACCATATCTTATAGTGATTAAGGCACAAGGTTAGAAACTGGGAAACCATGAGTTCTACTTCCACCATAGGCTAAAAGCCAACTGGGTGACTTTGGATAAGTCATTCTTTCTCAGCCCTAAGAAGGAGGCAAGAGCAAAGCACCTATGAAATCTTGCCCCCCAAAATTGCAGGAATAATACAAGCAGCAGTTGCCTAGAATCAACACAACTTGAGGCCCCCTCCCTTACACAAAAATAGCAGTGTAAAAGCCCTAATAATTGCAAGCAACTATTTATATATAACCACTGTTTGATTGGCTACTGCAGTTATTTATTTAAAGTGAATACTATTAATCATTACTATGGCTTTTTAAAATAATTGCTTCAATCCAATTTGCTCCCATTTTTCTTCATAAAGTGTTCTTTTACTAATTCTGGTTTTATTCATTGTTGTGATTGTCATTTTTCCTTGTTTGCATAACTACAAGAACCTGGTTCAAGCAGGAAGTCTAAATACATTTAAATACATAAACCAAGAGCTGCAGTAGCAGCATAAAGAACAAAACCAGCTAATATTTAAGTTTACAACCCAACACAAATTGAGTGCCCTTAGACCCATTAATTTTAATGGTGCTAACAATATTATTGTTACGCTATTAATGACACTTAACAGCATTTGTAATCAAACGGAAGTGGCATTGAGTTCAGTTATACTTACTCTCATGTAATTGTGCAAAAGGTTGCAGTCTTCCTACATTCTGTACTGTATAAGATAATGAACTCTGTCATGCTACTATTTGCTCAATTTGCAAATTTTGCAATTCATTTTAAACTCAATTTTCTTTCCTCCCTCATTGTCTTTTCCAGCTGCAGACAAAACCTGTTCAGGGCAGCGTAGACCATATTCTTGCTCCCAAAAGGAACTTGTAGATAAATATTATTCAGTCTGAGGCACCCAATAGCTGAATGCAGAGAACAGAAGTCACCCAGTTGACTTCTTAATTCTAAAGCAGGGATGTCAAACTTACTTCACCTCACCTCATTTCTAAGAGGTCTTTAAGGGGCGTGCATAAGCGCACAGCATGCTTACCGTTCCTGTCCTATTGTTCTTTTTTATCCAAATCCATCTCATGTATTCATAATATTGTTTATACTTGTATCTATTTTCTAATATACGCTTGATGAAAATAAATAATAATAATAACAACAACAACAACATCGTCGCGGTGGCGTCATGTGATGTATTGAGCTTCCCCCCCCTTCACTAAACTGGGCGTGGGTGTAGACAGCGTGTGACGCATCCGGCCACGGGCAGCCCTGTTATAGAGCATTCCCTATCCATACCCAAAATGCCATGATTCACAAATAGTTCCCCTTCTCTTCTTTCAAAGAAGCAGAAAATGTTTTGATGTCCTCCCTCTTGCCCCCAGCCCATGAATTTGTTTGGTGCATCAGTTTAAGTATAGAATAGAATCATAGAGACCTCGGACGTTTTCTAGTCCAACCCTTGTCCAAGGGAAGGGAGAGGAGAGGCCCTATGCTGTCCCAGACAAATGCTTGCCCAATCTTTTCTTGAAAACATCTAGTGATGGAGCACCGTAACTCCAGGAGGCAAGCTGCTCCATTGATTAACTGTTTTGAATTTCAAGAAATTTCTCCTTAGTTCCAGTTTGGATCTCTCTTTGAAAAGCTTCCATCTATTGTTTCTTGACCTACCTTCAGGTGCTCTGGAGAATAAGGCAACCCCCTTTTCTTGGTGACAGCTCCTCAAATACAGGAAGATAGCTGTCATGTTACCCCTAAACCAGGGGTGAAATCCTACCGGTTCGGCCTGGTTCTATAGAGTACGTTGCAAGCAGCTGGTGACATCATAGAACCGGTCCTGTTAAAACTCTTAAATCTGTTAAAACTGTTGCATTTTGTGTGCTTTTGCATTGTGTGTGAGTCAGTACAGCTGCTTTTGCATGGTGTGTGTCAGTTGTGTTGTTTTGT
>JANHFT010004704.1:105288-120907 GCA_032467955.1 Pseudoxenodon macrops
TCTTAGTAAGTAGTTTGACAGTGGTGAGGGAATTATTTGTTTAGCAGAGTGATGGCGTTCGGGAAAAAACTGTTCTTATGTCTAGTTGTCTTGGTTTGCAGTGCTCTATAGCGTCGTTTTGAGGGTAGGAGTTGAAACAGTTTATGTCCATGATGTGAGGGGTCTGTAAATATTTTCACAGCCCTCTTTTTGGCTCGTGCAATGTACAGGTTCTCAATGGAAGGCAGGTTGGCAGTAATTATTTTTTCTGCTGTTTTATCTCCCTGCTAAGTGAATACACAAATTTGGGGAAGGGGTGAAGTTGGCATTATGACAATAAGGCATAAAGTAAGCCTGGCAGATCTCAGTCTTGCTTATCATATGAATGTTCCTCATACAAAGCACTCAAGTTTTAGAGTATAGCTTTAAATGATTTGCCAGACAATAATGGTCTTGCAAATCATATCGCTTAATAAATAGAAAGGATGATGTTTGTTAAATCTGCTAAGCTATTACTTGAGTGCTCTACTGTTAGCGATAGTAAGTTTACTGACTATAGAGTAAAAATAATTTCTGAAATAAAATTATTGCTTGATAAATTAGGAATGTTCAGGTTGCTTCAGCCTGGAATCAGCCCTGTTCTATATCTAGAAATGTATGTATGCCCTTCCCTATTAATAGGAGTGAATTCTGCATTTTCTATGCAGATGTTCCAAACCAATTAAAGAATCACTGTTGGTGAAAGACTCCAAAGCGCTTGCCCTTTAAAACAGTGTTGGGAAGTTGCTAATTGCTCTAAAGCAGCTTCCACTGGAGTGTGGAGCCAAAGAACAGATAACAATGAAACATATTAAGTTGCTTTTGTCACAACATAAAAGGCTGGGTGAGGGATTGGATTCTTTTTCAGAGAAAAAGAACTCAGTAGCTTTTCCACTCCCCTTCCAACTTGCTTTCTATAGTTCAAGAATCTCAAGATACAGCAAAACAATTTGGCAGCCTGAGAGGTTGCACAGTTTGACAACATGTCACATGGCATGGTGTTGCCCTGACGAATAGTGTGCTAGTGGCCTTTTAAAATATTGCCATTTAGGAGTTGCACCATTCTGTATGCTGAGAACATTTTAATGGGAACATGGAGAAAACAAACACAGATGGTGGCACTTGCATTATTTTTTCCTCTTAAGAGAATAATCAGCACTTGTAAATAACATAGTGAGGTAACAATAGGACTACTTTGTCTCAAGTTTTGTTTTTGAGGATTTGCTTAAAAAAAACAAAACGACAATAAATCCAAATAAAATGAAGAATAAATAAAAAGCCAGTGCAATTGTACAATTACTTAGTAATTGTAAAATAAACATCTTTTCAATTGTTCTGAAGAATAAAGAAAAATCTTCATCTGTCATCAGAGGAGGAATCACTTTACGAGCCTTCTGTTCAGTTTGTATTAGTTTCTTGTCTTTGCATTTGCAAACTTTCATAAAACTGTGAGCAGAGAACACAAATGCTAATTTTGAAGGTAAAATATGATCAAGAAAGAACAGCACCTCTTGCAAACCGAAAGCAGCATTCATCGAAAGCTGTTGAGTTGAACTGGGCCTTTCGTCCACAGCGCAAACTACTGCAAACAGCCCACCAACTGATGCAGAATCCTTTCAGCCACACTTTTGAAAGAATGGTGTGGATTTGAAGGTTTAAATGTGAACATCTCAACACAAACACCACTTGTTGGAGTTTTCTGATGCCGCCTGACAAGGTGTTGAAGCCCTTTCCCACCCTCAAATTGTATCTCTCTTCATAAGACTTATTGTGTTTTTTGATTGCCCTTCCAGCAAAAGCTACTTCTGGTTTCCTCATTGTCAGCTCTCTTTCTTCATAACACAATAAAAATGGTAGAGAAACAAAATACCAACAAGATCAATGTTGTCATGAAACAGGCCAGAAAGAAAAGTTGGTTGAAAGAAGAGATGCATTTGTTCAAGGGCAAGGTGTTGTTCAATCACAGGCAATTCGGCTCTAGAAAGGTGTCCAGTCTGTCTGTATTGTTTTCTTACGGGAATGACGGGGAAGGAGTGATATTTTAATGGACGTCATCATTCTCATGAACCCTGCTAGATAAGATTCCTGTTTGGGCAGAGTCAAAAATACTCTCTTCAGTTGGTAATATATGTAAAAGGTTCAAATGGCCAAATCAGAAAGCAAACAAGAATCATTTTATGAGATGACATGTATCAAGAAATACTGTGTACAGACAAAAGAAATATAATGAGCAAAAAACCCGGATGGCCCATTTTGGAAATATGGACATTGCACAAATGTGTGTTAGCTTTCCAGTTAAATTTTCTATGTTTTTGCCTGGCACAATGACATTGATGGAATGGATTTTGCCCCTTGAGAATAATACCTGGACCGAAGAAAGAATCAAATGGAATTGGTAACTTTAAAATCCTGGCTAATTTTGGTGGTTAATTATAATCACAAATATAGAAAAACCTGGATGTCCTTAAAAAACAAAATAATTCATTAACAATTTTGTTCTAAATGAAAGTACTTGCCATAGATATCATTTAGACCAGTCCCTTCTACAATCTTAAGGACCTGTGAACTCTGATTATGTCATTGTTGAGTTGATTTTTTTCGGGTGGGGGGAAGATATAATTTTTGCCTGCTATACTTGGGATTGTAACGTACAACATGAATAAATACACGAATTAATAGTTTTCACTCTTAAAAATATGGAGAGGTGAGGTCTGCTTCAAGCTCCTTTGGAAGGACTAGGAAGTAGAACTGGAGCTGTGTGGATCTGCTCTTCAGAAACTTTAAACATTAATGCAACATTAACAATTTGATATAGATATGTCTGGAAAGCAGAAAGAGAGTTGGACAGTTTAATCTGGCAATTAAACTATACACAAACCATATAATTCAAACTAGTTTTGCGGGTTGTTATAAGAGACTCTGCTGCTGAACTTATTTCTGTATTGAATTTATCATTATTATAGTAGTTTTAATTACTATACTGTGGATGAATCAAGTATATTGCCTTGTTGTGCAGCACCAAGAGACTGATAAATCGCAGCAGGATAAAAATTAGATGAATAAATAAATGAGTTTATGCTTTTCAAAGGCCATGTAAATACATTGCCATGTTAAATGGCCTAGTTATCATTGCTTTCCATCAAAGAATTTTGAAGGGGCACTTTAGTTCCCTGAATATTTTAGGTGAAATTCCTAATTTTAGCTTAATTGACGGTAAGAAATGTGGTGCTTATAAGCACCAATGCATATGAATTCTTCCTGGGCTGTCCAGCAGAATCTTGCCCCAATGTTCATTATATTAATTAAAAACACTGGCAAGGTAACTTTGCTGCAAAACAAAACGCCTAGCATTTTCTTTATTTGCAAAAAAATAACAATTAGTTTTCTTAGATAATAAAATGTTAGATTACTTCTGCTAGCACTTTATTTGGATGTGTGACTAAAGAAATGAGAAAGTTGAGCAGGGGTTGCTGGGAACTTGCCTTACCACCATTTGTCTTTAGATAATTAGATAGTTTTGACTCACCATATGTACCACTAAAGAAATCATTTTGTGAGAAAATGAATCCTTCAATTTCACTAATAATAATTAAAGTTACAGGACTTTGGATATTATTACACCCAGTTTCTGAAGATTAAGACTGCTTCTCTTAATAGAAAAAAATTCTCTTTGTTCTGTTTCTTTAGTTATACCCCAGTTTCTTCTGCAAGTGATCTAGTTCAGAATAAGATACTCTAAAATTTGTGCGCAGTTAATCCAGTATATATCATTTATATCCTGTTTTTTTTTAATTTATAGAGCACTCGGATCAAACTCATATGAATGCAGTTGAAAATGAATGGAATTATTTTGTTCTTGCTTCTGGTACACTTATTCATTCATTAGGTGCTACAGGAAAGAGCAAAATAAATTGACCTGCTTCTGAAGGTAAATGTTGTCTTATACCTGATTTTTTTTACCCTATCAGTGAGCTGACAAATATAAAAATAACAAAGTCTCCTGGGTGTGTGTTAACAATGGTTCCAAGGTACTGTCTGCTCTGCATTGCAGCATGTAATGCCCATTTGTATGAGCAACAGATGGGGACAATGAAACACGAGAGGAGGCAGCTTGAATGATGTGGCACAAGTCCAATTGGAAGCAGAATGGGTGCCCACCCCAAAGACTAAGTGAGACCTTTAAGCAAAGGTGGGTTACTACTGGTTCGGACCAGTTCTACCGAGTAGGTAGTAGGCCGCTGGTGACTTCCCGGAGCCGGTTCTGCTGCTCCGTGGGTGTCACCATCTTTCTTTTGGGGATTTTTTTTTGTTCTGCGCATGTGCAGAAGCCGAGTTTTCGGCACTGTGCATGCGTCGCCATCTTATTTTTGGCCTTTTGTTTTTGGGAAAAAGTTCCCCCCCCCGGATTTTTTCTTCTTCTGTGCATGTGCAGAAGCTGAGTTTCCGGCACTGCGCATGTGTTGCCATCTTGTTTTCGGCCTTTTTTGGGGGGAATTTTTTTGGGCTTTTTTCTACTGCGCATGCGCACGTGCAAGATGCACCCACGGGCACAGTAGGCAGCAAACCGCCGGCAAGGTAAGTTAGAACCCACCCCTGTCTTTAAGGCTACTGGCCAGATGACATAGCGCAGGAGGTCCTGGGACCCTAACACTGACTGAGCTTCATTGTAAACAATTTGCCTGAAGATACTAGCAGGCATCTGTTCAGCCTGCTGGGAGTTGTCTTGGGAATCCCACCAATGTCTGTCTTGACTCCCATGTTACTTAATATCCTCAGTGAAATCTCAGTTTAGTGGATCTTAATACAATAGACTCTGATACAAGGGCTTTCTGAGGAAATTCATGCATAAAGATGTTCTTACTCGAAGGGAGGGGGTGTAAAATGTATCACTAGCCTAATAATGCTACCCTGCAAATAATGTAGTTTGAAGCAAACAATAACTTTTATGCCATTTGTGTAACGATTATGCATATTTTTTCTGTTATTTTTAAAAAAGTATGTGCTGCTTTGGATCTCGCCTATTTTGCTCCGTCGTCACAGGCGTGGTTTCAAGTAATAAAGACTCAGTAGAATATTATGTTTTTATCTCCTTTCCTCTAATTTTCTGCTTTCCTTTTTTCATTCCATGGTTGTCTTGTAGAATTCTCTTTTCTTCTTCTTTTTCTCTTTAAGATTCTTTTTAATTTCTGCACAGCTGCAAACCATGGAATTCCTCTGAGCATGGGAAATTCTTTACCTTATTTCTCAGTGGATCTATTATGTTGCCTTTATGTTGGCTTTCAGCACTTGATTTCATTATTCAAAGGACCTTTACCTATGCTCACACACACACATTCTGTTGAGCCCCTTAATTTGATACTGGCTATAAATTTGCCTAAGAGGAAAGTTCTTTGCTTAAAAAGTTGTCTAAATTCATTGACTGCATTAGTTTGCTGTTTCAAATTGCCTTTCATTGTCCCAACCACAATAAGCAATCAAGAGAAAAATATTCTTTCATGTTCTCTCTCCTTATGTTGACAATTCCAACATCTGAGCGAATGCATTTAATACCAGCTGTAAATGCAACACATGAAAATGAAAAGCTGTGGTCTGTGGATCACTGATTTGGAGCCATCTTCATATTTAGGCATGAATGAAGAGAAATTACTCCTAAGTGAATCCATTTAAGGGTTCCTCATGCAAGTATGTTGTACCAGCAGACATGTTAATATCGAATGCTTCCCTGAACTCAATTGGCAATACAAATTTAAGTTGTCTCCTTAAAATTTGACAAAATATAAAATACTGAAAATACTGATGGAGTCAATCATTTTCTGTGTTTGTAATAATTTTAACACATAATGAATGAAGTAATACAGTTGGCTTCTTTTCCATTTCCATTTTTATAAGTATATCGCTTTAAAAAATTTGTACCAGTTCCATGTTTGAGTGTGTTTTGTATTAGAGAAGGGCATGTTTTGTTGCCATGCTTCATGAAGAAAATAATAAGTGCTATGACTACCTTAATTTTCTGCTCCCCATTTTCATACTTTCATCCTAATGACAACTGTGAACTTCAATTTGAGTATATTGGCATATCATTTCCCCCAAAAAATTAGTTCTAGTTGCTCTTTCTCATACCTGCTATGCATTTTTCCCTATGTATAAGAGGATAATAAAAATGAATAGGACTGAGAATGTATTGTAGTTTTTAAAAAAAATCAGTTTCTATATATATAATGGAATGATCTTTCCTAGGTTGAGCCAAAGAGATCTTTATTGAAATGGAAACCTGACTGTTGATTTCTTCTAAGTTCCAGGAGTTTTTAATGTCGAAATCCATTGCCTGTCTGTCGGATTATAATGATGCCTATTGCAGCTCCTCTTTGTAAATACATATATCTGAGTTAGGGTCAATGGCAGAATTCATTCTACATTAGCTTAACACAGCCATTGTAAGAGCTTCCCGCCTTTGCCAGACCCCCAGGCAGCGTGGCAGAGCTGTAGATAATTGAGCTGAATTGCAGCGCACTTGGTAGATATCACATTGATTTTGTTTTTATGTAGTATGGTGGTAGAGGTGGTAAGAATAAGACTCTTCTGCCAAACAAAACATGAAATGGCCAGTGCGGAGCTTGTAATGTAATGAGCGATGGTGGGAAACATCCCTCTCCCCCTCTTTCCCTCTCTCCCCTCCCTCTCTCCCTCTCTCTCTCACAAAATACACTGTATAAGAGCCATTTTCCTATCCTGACAACTCAGAACAGAATTGCCACTGAAGTTTTGTTTCTTTTTGCCAAATTCTGCGCTGTTGAGGAAATGGGCCAAAATGAACCTACAACTGGTGAAATGATTATTTGAATAAAGCCATTTCTTCCCCATGCAGACTTGCACAAGCTCCAGAAAGAACAACAACAACTCTTGACAGTAGCTTGTAGATCAGTTTAGGCCAGAGATGCACCATCAATATACTGATGATACATATCCTTGTGCTAAAGGGTAACATCACTTAGCAGTTTTATGTAAACGTTCAATAGGAGCAGAGAGAGAGTTCAGTCCCATGGTACCACACAAAGCAGTGGCTTAGGGCTAGACATCTCACATACCAAGTCAAACTGGAACTGGCCTCAGAAGAAGGAGAAGAGCCATATCGCCTCCTACTCCCTTTGGCCTGTCCAGAAGAATATAATAATCAATAGTACTGAAAGCTGCTGAGAGATCAAGAAAGGCCAGGATAGATACACTAACCCTATCCTAATTTCCCCCACCCCGGTCATCTACAAATGCAGTGATGTCTCTATGCTATATCAACCTGAAAACTACCTGCAGTGGGTCCAGATAATCATCCAGAGTTTGGGTGATAGATAACCTTCAATCTCATTTTATAGACCACAGATTTAGCTGTTTCAGTGCTGCTTTGCTGTTTTAGCAGAACTCTGCTTGCTCTGCCTATCATATTCATAAACACTTCTCTGGCTTTACTTGGCTATGTTAGGATGTGTTGAACGAGGGGGAGCTAGGGAAATAAAAGGATAGTCTGATTTAATTTGCTCTGATTTATGAACTGATAGCAAAAGGGTCTTTCTATAACTACAGCTTGAAGTGAAATTATTGCAGCTTGTTCCTGCTGTTTGCAAATCTACTTCTATTCCCTCTTGGATCATGAGGGATTTCCTTGACGCGTTTATGCTCCTTAATGGTATTGTGAAGCTGAAGCCTTTTCTTGCACTCTGTGGTTTTGCTCTCAGTGGGTATGTCTATACTTACTGTGGAGCATAATCAAATGCTTCTTAAGTGTATATATTTACTGATGTTTGGTTCTTTATATCGTACTATGGACTGTAGTGCTGATGCCAAGATGCCTCACATTATAGAGTGAACAGGAAGCCTCGTGATGGAATAATCCATCATACAACAGAAATTTAAAAAAAAAAACCTTCACGTGGTAGCCATCAAATAGAAAGTAAAACGCTAGATTGTAAGTTTCCTTCCTATAAGCATCTACCTTTGTATGCGAGGGTGGATTTCCCCCCCCTTTCTTTTCAGAAACAATGCTTTTATTTATGTTAAGTATTTTTAGAAGCTTTTAAGCCAGACACAGCCAGGAGCAAGAGAAGATTCAAGGATATAATTGCCACATTAGGATGAATATAGGCTGCTTTGTTAGAGAGATACTGCTCTGTAACATGCACACCGATTACATGGTTAAGGCAGCACTAAAGGGGAAAAGGTCCCCAGAGATTGTACTGCTATGCCTGTACAAACCTTTCTGCATGTCAGCCTGTTAGATGTTAGTGAGAGGCAAGGACATCTGAAATAGGTCATCATTGACGTCAAGGGTTGATAACACCTTTTGAAGTAATGAGAGCAAGTTTGGTTCTGTCACAAAAGGAATGCCATTTTAATTTGTTTAAGAACACTTGCAGAGGTCTGTGCAGAGCTCAGAAGTATTCTTGTAATTCAAGATGAGCCTAAAGGCTGATGTTTTCCAGGATACCGCCTTCTCATTTAATTTTGTGAACAAGTCTTAATAATATGTTAGGGGAAGGCAGATGGCTTGGTGAATATTTATGAGCAGGGTTGCAGTTATCCCAGAGTGTCATGTTGCCTACCTATAGGTCAACACTTTTATAGGGTTAACGCATCTAATATGAAAGAGAATTGACTTATATGAGTTCTATCTCAATGAGCAATTACTTTTGTAGACCACTGTCATCAAATAAAATAAATTTAGCTTTTTTTTTTTTAATGGAGAGATTACTGCCTCTCAGTGTTCCCACCAAAACCAGGAAGAAGCTGAGAAGGACAGAAAGCCAAGGCTGAGAAGTTTTTCTCCTGCCATATGCTTATGAGCCTTCTGCAGCTGACTGATGGCAGCCACTTTCCAGCTACCCTGAAATCTTAAAGTAGGGCTGTGCAGCACTTTTGAATTGATCTCCAAAAAGTGCTTTGGCACCATGCAAGAGTAGAACTGCAGAAGGCAGTTAGAAAAGATGCGGCTGCTTTAAGTTGTTATAGACAGGAGCTATGTTCATGATCTGGCATGATCAAAGGCACTTTTTGCAGATCAAACATGTAGCATTGCACAGCTGCAGTTTAAAAAGCAGGCTGCAACCCTCATGGAAATGCTTAAATTTTGGATGGAGGCAAAGATCCTGCAATCCGCCAGGTAACTCTTAGCCTCAAGAAGAAGAAAGCGTTAACATCCTTCTTTAACTTTTTTTCAGCTGCCATCCTATACATGCTCTTACCATTGAACTCTGTGGAACTTCTGGGTAGACTCAGAGGTGGGTTCCTACCGGTTGTAACCAGTTTTATAGAAACATTAGTAACTTGGCGATGACATCACAGAGCCGGTCCCTTCGGTGTCTCTGTGGGTGCCATTTTGAATTTTCTGCATGCGCAGAAGCTATTTCTTGATTGCTGTGCACACGCATGCTATGCATGCATGTGCAAGGCGCAACCCTGAGCAAACCGGCAGCAAAACAATTTGCAAACCATCCCTGGGTAGACTTCTATAGAACTGTACAGTGAGCCATTTTTGTTAGGCGAAGCAGGGACAGACCCAGCAAAGCAAAAATGGAGAAAGCAGACATAGGTGCTTTCATAATGTCCCAAGGGAAAGAATTTCCTTTTATCACAGTGGGGGGAGGAGGAGATAAAGGCAGAAGAAAATGAAGGTGACAAAAATATCCCCTTTACTTTGCATATTTTAAAAGATGTGCGTTGCAGGAAAAAAAACAGAGTGATCCAAAGAAGATTAAGGGCTCTCATTTTACCTCCTCAGGGTGCCCGCTTACCAGTGGTAAGCTCATGACGTGCTGATGTCATCCTCTCAAAGCAAAGTACTTCTGAAGGCTCAGGTTTCCTCAGATTTTTTTTTTTACTATTTGAGGGGAAAGAGAGAGGCAGGTGGGGTGGCGTGGGGGAAACGTTTGAAATGAAAGAAGAAATGTTAAGATGTCTATGTTTTACCAAAAGCCTTTGTAGAAGGTTATTAACTTCAAATGAAGCTACTTTTATTGTAAGTTCTCCTCCTCCCCCTTCCCCCCCCTTTTTATGAAGAGAACACTTGCTGGGATTGTCTCAGCCATCAAGGGTCTCTAGAAAGATGTCCAAATTTGGGGTTTTTCTTGCTGCATGCACACCGGCTTCTAAAACTTTCCAAAGAAGGTGAAATGAACCCTTTGGTTGCTGATGAGATTCAAAAGGCTAAGTATAATTATAGATCTATACACAGGAAGCTGAGAGTGAATTTCACTTTTAATAAGCACACTAAATAAACTTTTGGTAGTGAAGACTTTTCTGCCTCTCAAATAGGAATTCTCCCCAGGTAATGAAAGTCAAACTTTCCCAGTATTGGAGTAGACAAGCTGATGCAGGCTGTTAAGAGACCCGTGTCTGAGAATATGGAAGGTGCCAGTCCTCCCATTAGCTACAATGAGTAGTTTCCTCAAGCGTCAGATGCTTGGAGGTGGAACCAAGAGGTTAGAGAAGAAAACTCTGTAGAATGCAACATCCCTGAAAGAAATGTGCTGCCATCCACATAATCGCTTTTCTCTACATGGAATGAGAGAGGACAACAGCTTACTTTTTAATCAAGCCACAAGTTCCTGTGGGTGAAAAATATGAAAAACAAAATGGCACCATTGTGTATTGATGCATGGAAATCCATTTGTGCTTATGAAACAGGAAGTGAGAATGAATTTATTACCCATTTAGTAGCATCAGCCAGAGACCAGGAGCATTGAGGATCCTATAATCTACCATTGGGGATGAGCCCAGAGCCCAGGCAAGAGGAAATAATTTTGTATATCTAAGAGTGGTCTGTTACTTTCTATTTGTTTCTATTTGTGTGGACGTATACTAGTGTGTCTATAACATGAACATGCATTATTCATTTTTTAAATAATTACATTTATAACATTTATAACTGTGGGAGTTTATTGCACAAATACACTCTCCCCTGATTTTATAATTCTATGCAGTAAGTTGACTCTCAAAGAGAATCAAAAAGCAATTGGAGTCTAATCATTCAGGGAGCTCTGTGGTTGAGGAGCAACTTAAGCCTGCTTCTCTGTGATTGTAATCTAACATTTTAATGACTACCGTATTTTTTCGGATTATAAGATGCACTGGAGTATAAAACACACCTTAGTTTTTGGAGAGGAATATAAGGAAAAAAATCTACCTACCAGCATTATCTGGCTAGTGTCCTTAGCAAACAGCCTGGAAAAGCTCTGTTTGAGAGGTTGTTTTTTCAGCCTTGCAAAGCTCCATTTGAGAGGCTACTTTTTCAGCCTCCAAAAGCTGGGTAGGGCTACATTTGCTGTATAAGATGCACCCACATTTTCACCCTCTTTTAGGGGGAAAAAAGGTGCATCTTATACTCAAAAAAATATGGTACATCTCATTAGTTGATATAGGAAGTTTGTTGTGGAAACTTTGGCTACCATTTTCAAAACACCTGAAATGAACTCTTATTAAACGTGAAGAGCTGATTGTATATGATTCTCACAACATGTTTGCCCAAAGAAGAAGGCAAAGCAAAACAAAAATAGCAATAGCAAAAGCACTTAGACTTATATACCACTCCATAGTGCTTTACAGCATTTTCTACGTGATTTACAGATTCAGCATATTGGGTCTTCGTTTTACTGACCTCGGAAGGATGGAAGGCTGAGTCAATCTTGAGCCAGTCAGGATCAAATTCTTGGCTGAAGGCAGAGACAGCCTGCAATACTGCATTCCAACCACTGCACCACCACAGCTCTTGCTAACATCAAGCCAGATTAGTTTACAGAACATATATTTAGCTTATATTAGTTTAATGGGAAGCGCTTTTGGCCTCCTCTCTACAAGTCATGTGTTCTTCTAAGGCACATCTGCATACAATACTGATTTCTTTTTGTTCCAGGTGGGAAAAATAAGTCAAGTTAATTAGTATACAGTAGATATTTATTGTTAAGCAAGAGTGCTTGTTCCCTCCTGCCGGGACTGGAGTTAAACAGGGTGATTGATAAATTGTTATATTCGCACAGTGTCATCCAGTGATATAATCATGTCTTTTGTAAATATTTAGTCAAGAGAGCCATCCAGCTGTTCCCAGCTAGGTTTAATCTTTTGTCAGCCAGTGCTGATTTATTTCTTACACTCCTTAAGCTTTGAATCGGATCTTGTTTTTTTATAAAGCTCTAAATAGATATAATAATAGCAAGAGAGATACTTTCAATAGCTGCAGTGCAAAAAATTGTTTTGGTGGATATCCAAAATAAGAGGGAAAGGAGAGGTGAGGTGAGGGATCAATTGGCATCTGTACCATTGAAATGCTTAATAGCAACATCCCATGCAAAAGTAGTTGGATATGTCATTTGGAAAAGATCTGTTTGTTTGCATTTATTTATTATCATAGACCATATAAAATGCATACAAACAAGTAAAATACATTTAAAAGTATAGACAGATAAAGTGTGTGCACGAATTCATGCAATAAAATATCAAAACAGTGATAAAGTAATAAGGAATTAATTGAAATTAGAATTACCATTTATTGGTATGCTGGCTGGCCTGTACTAGCTGAAATAAGTTTAAACTCTTTGATTTCTAATGACAGTCTTAGTGGAGCAGAACCTAATAATTTTCTTAGAGGTTTTTATGGAAATATCAGTTAAATATTGTCTGGTGGACTCTTATTTTAGTACCCTTATTTATACAACTAGACCAAATGATCCAATGAGCCTACTAAACATAGTAAAGTGTAGGCTAGGTATTAATATAACAAATGCCTTAATCAGACACTTCAGTAGAAGATCTTAGCAAAAAACCAGGATGAGTTTGGACCATGTCATTTAAGCATTGATTAGCGTGTAGGAAAACAACAACAACTGAACTCTACAGACCTCTTGTTGTTGCCTTCGTTGACCTGAAGGAGGGATTTGTAATAATCTTGAAAGAAAAACTGTGGAGTAAACTTTGGTTAATCACTGGTACTTCTGATTGATCAGTCATATATATATATATATATATACTTTTCTGGAAGAGATTTCCAGTGAAGTTAATTGAGATAGTATAGATAACTGTTTTGTTCGGTTTATTTTGTGTAGACTTAACAGACTAATCCAAAACAAGCCATAAAGTATTGATTTGCACATCAGCAGTCATCCCAAATTAATATAGCAATCTACTCCAGCGGAGTTTATGTTCTTGATCCAGAAGACGTATTTGCCATAATTAAAACAAACTCAATCCGAGGAAAAAAGGTGCTCAACATGGACATAAATTTATATGAATTAGGAACTGTAGTTCAAGAAACTGAAATGAGAAATACACCCTTAGAATGATCTGTCTTCCTGTTAGTTCTTCCAAAGTTGGATTTCAACAAACCTTAGCTTTCAGTGAGCACATTGTTTGATTATGCTAGCTAAGGTTATGGGAGATGAAGTTGAAGACAATTTTAGGATGCCTGGTTGGGCATCTTCAATTTACCTTCATCAGGAAGTTTAGATTTTTAGGAATACCTCCTAACATTACCAGTGGAAGACCTCAAGAAAAAGTAAAATCTTGATTTACATTCTACAAATACATTTGTTTTTCAGGGAGATAATGATGAGTCATTGTCAGAAAAATTCACCGTGGTAGATTGAAGCCAGAATTCATACTTCATACAGTACAAAAACAAGGCTATCATTTTTGGTACAATCTAATTTCCAAGCTTCCTTTGTTCTTTTAACAATTTATTCCTTTTCTTGACTGAAAAGTGAGCTGAAGCCTATAAATATTGCCAGATTTTATTTTTCCAGGAACATCCATATTTCACCACATAAATTGGACACATTGGAATAGTATTATAAAAAACTGAGCAATATCTTAATCTAACTCACACTGACTGCTACATTAACCTGCATTTTGCCCTTATTTAAGTCAGCAGAAAAGTATAATTGAACTTGTGTTGCCTCCATGGCTGAGCTTCATTGGGCCTCTATAGCAAGGCCAGCAAAGCTGTTGCTCTTATAGATGTAATGTTTCTGGATCATAATGGGTAAATTCCCTTCCATTCTACCAATAGTAAAAAACAATTCCTTTCCACAATCTAGGGTAGGGTACAGTATGGTAAAATAGGATGGGAGGGAGGCTCCAGATGTGTGCCTGGATGGAAGATTTAGCCACATTTCAAGTTGCAGAATGAATATAAATCACTTGGTCCACTGTCAATGAAAAGAATCTTAACTGATAGGTTGGTGAGATATAGCACTGTATGACAGAGAGTGGAGAGATATTGCGATTGCAGGAACATTAGTTAATCTGGTGTTAAACTGTCTCTAACTTAACCCTAAACTTGCAACACCCTGTGCTTCTATATTTTGGCATCTAATTAGTTGGGATATTTTTGTTTGCTTGGTTTTGCCATAGGAACATAAATGTTCTAGACCTGTTCCTATGTAAAAAAGAAAAAGCATGACTCAGAGTGGAGATCATAGATACATTGGGAGAACTGACCTCTGCATCACACCATGTTCCTCTTACACTGACTGGTCAGCAAGAAATAGATACAGAAATATATAAACATAGATCAATATTTAACATGGAGTCTTCTGGAGGATTGACAGTCCCATGTAATTTCACCCCTCCCAAATAAATGTGAACTTTACTTTTTCAAATGTTCAATAATCACATTTAAAGATGGAGCCCGCAACTACTGTATCAGCATCTGAAAATTGCCATGTTATGTGACACTCCTTGTCTGGACTGGCAAAAAAAACCTATAATATATTCCTTTGAGATATAACCAGTGTTACATTTATTTTTCAGTTTGAATCAATCGGCAGCTTTTCCTTTCTTTTTTAAAATCTTGGTAATTCAAGATTGTTGTACCTATATTTAAAAGCAAGTGCATTAGTCTTCCAGGACACTGGTACACAGGACTGTGTATCTAAGGAGCTCGCATAATTCATAGCTGTCAACCACATTGTCAATCCCAGACCAGGAAATCAACTCCACTGGAAGGCTAAAACTACTTTTTATTGAGATTGGCAAAGATAACAGAATCTTGGAGGTCTGGTTGTTCTGTACCTCCCCCACCCACTTCTTACACGCCAGTGAATTGGAGAAACATCTGCTTTAGTAACTTACAAACATTATCTTGTTGCCTTAAGCAGCCAAAGAACCTGTGCATATCCCAGCCTTTGACCATGTCATCGCCAGCATCATCATCGAGGTGTTGTACACTCTTTCTACCTTAAGATATGTGTCAAGAACAGAGGGAAAACTTATTAACAGCAAAACATCTAAAGATGACTTTAGCTTGTCTTTGCAGAGGGCTTTTGATAAAGGAACGGTGACTTCATGTCACCTCTTTAAAAAATTCTCTTTCTTTTCCAGCAGTTATCAAGGCACTTTTATACTGTGGTAAATGAGATATGAGGATGAATCCAATATGCTGAAATAAATTGGAATGGAGAATACTCAGAATGGATATAGTCTGAAATAAACTGCACTTTTTCCTAAGTGTCTTTAGAACAATATTTTTATCGGAAGTATGAAGAGCCACTCTTATCTATCTATCTATCTATCTATCTATCTATCTATCTATCTATCTATCTATCTATCTATCTATCTATCTATC
>JANHFT010004704.1:121007-132678 GCA_032467955.1 Pseudoxenodon macrops
TAATGATAGTCATAGGGTACAAATAAGCAATCAGGAAACAATATCAATAAGAAGTCATAGGATACAAGCAACAGGTTTGTGAACTATATCACAAAAGTGAACCCTTTTGTGATATAGTTCTGGAACAATTGTTCCCTTCTAAATAAGATTTTTGTATTTTTTTTGGTATTTTATTAGTTTGTCAAACTTGTATAAGATAGCAGATGTAAATATAAACATGGACATGAACGAAAGAAATGAATACAAATAAATGAGGATAGGGACGGTAGGCATTTTGGTGCACTTATGCATGCCCGCTTTACAGACCGCTTAGGAATGGGGTGAGGTCCATGGTAGTCAGTTTAAGGTTGAAGCTGTGAGGGTTAGAGGATGTAACAACGGAGTCAGATAGAGCATTCCAAGCATTGACCACTCTTGCTGAAGTCGTATTTTCTGCAATCCAGTTTGGAACGGTTTACCTTGAGTTTGCATTGATTGTTTGCCCATGTATTATTGAGGTTGAAGCTGAAGAGGTCATTGACAGGTAAGATGTTGTAGCAGACAATTTTATGTACTGTGCTTAGATCATATCACAGACAGCACAGTTCCAGATTGTCCAAGCTCAAAATATTTCAAGCCTAGTGGCATATGGAATCTATTGTGAGTAGAGGAGTACTCTTCTCATGAAGTATGTCTGGACCCGCTCAATTGTATTAATATCCCATATACAGTGTGGATTCCAGGCAGTTGAGCTGTATTTGAGAATTGGTCTAGCAAAGGTTTTGTATGCCCTAGTTAGCAATACAATGTTACTGGAGAAGAAGCTTCGCAAAATTAGGTTAACAATTCTTAATGCCTTTTTGGCAATGCTGTTACAGTGAGCTCTGGGGCGTTTGAGATGAGTACTCCTAGGTCCTTGACAGAGTCTACGAGGTCTACGAGGTTGTTTCCACCCAACTCATAATTGGTGTTCTGATTTTTATTGCCAGTGTATAAGACAGAGCATTTATTGGTTGAGATTTGGAGTTGCCAAATGTCCGACCATTCTGACACATGACAAGACTTTATACCATTGTGCTGGCAACAGTAGGAAGAACTATGATTAGGAAGATGACTGAAGCATGTTTCAAAATGATTTTGTATGAGTCTGTGGAATACTTCATTTAGAGTACTAAATTCTACTTCAAGAAAGATACCATTAAACTGGAAAAACAAAGAAAAACAGACAATTAAGTGTAGAAAGATTTATGAACTATAAACTAGAGTATGAAGAAACATATTTTGGCTGATACCTTTGGATCAAGCTTGTTCCTGAAGACCTGAATCTTTAACAATCTTTAACAATCTGTTACATGCCTACTTGGGATAAAAAGGGCAATGGCTAATGACTTTCATCTTGTTGCCAAATAGTTTCCCATCAAAATAGACCTTTTCCTTAGTTTTTACATTTTTCCTTCTTCCACTTCCTGTTTATTCTTTTCCTCCTTGTTCTTCTCTCCCTTTTCTTTCATTTCCCAATTCTTTGGTTTCCTCTTCTTACAAAAATAGAAGCTCCTGAGAAGAAATAATTTACCTTAGACTAATGCATTATCATTTAGGGATCCCAATGAAGCAATTGCAAATCAGTGATATGAAGTGGATTCTGAGAAGATCCTCATTATGTGTTCAAGTGGAAGTGAGGGAAAAGTTGAGAAGGAGTTGCTCCCAGCCCTCTTGCACACTATTCCTTTCTTCCAATCACCTCCCATTAACTGTTCCGAAAAGGACCTTGCTTTATATTGTTCATCTTATTAAGCCGATAAAAAGATAAGAATCTTGCTCAGATGTTGGCTTCAAGTAAAGTCAAGCAGAAATGTCAGGAGCCCTTTTCCTACTTGTATTCTCTCTATATTCTGAGATGTAGTTGCTTCTGAATGTTAACTTTCCATATGGCCATAAAGATAAATAGTTATTGGGAAATCTGTCCTCCTTCACAATGAGCCTATTTTCCATGGCCCGTTACTAAAAAAGCATTCTGACCTCATTTGAGACCAGGTGGCTTAGCAGACGTTCTCCCAGCACCTCCAGCTGGTGCTCAGTAAATTTATCACCTTCCTCCTAGCCTCCCTATAACTTAAGTTCATGAGAGGTTTACTAAAGATCATATGAATGGCAAGTCACTCCATTTGTATACAGAGCCAGCATAATATGCGAATTGTATTTCTTGCCTAGCTGCCCATAGATTTTATTCACGTAAAACAGGACTGTGCAATCCACTTCAGGCCTAAAGCAAAGCTTGGCCTTTAAACTGCTTGTCAGGCTTTCAAAATGGGTGAGGCCAAAATAAAAACAAAATTGTATTTAAATTCAATTTAAAACAAATTGTTTTATATGATTACTCTCCACTACCAGGGGCACTGAGCAAATATCCAAAGGCTTGAGAGTTCATTTCTAAAGCAATTTCCTATTCTATTGCCTGGTTTTTGCTGCTTGTTTTTATGAGTTGATGGCCCATAACCGAGCATATTTTCTTCTGTTGTTGCTGTTGGGCAGTGACTACTTGGCTTAAGACCCTATCACTTGTTCTACCATTCCTCAATCCAAGCCAACCCCAGGCAGTCTCATTACTTCTCGTTTCTCTTTCAGTCCACAGTTACTTACTGGGTATGTGGAACTTTCATGTTTTTAGTTTTTTTAGTTGGATGTACTGGCTTCCCACAAAGTTTCCTGTATTATAGTATGAATGCAAATTAAATATCTCCCTCTGCTTATGATGGGAATAGTAGAGTGTCTTAAAGATCTTGGATAAAGAACTTTCACTGATGTTGAACCTAAAACTTAATGTTTCTGCTTCAGCACCTGCTACTTCATGAAGCTTTGGTTCCATTAAACTTGAGATGAGTACTAGACACCTGGTAGTAGGCAACGCTACTCATTCCTGCTGTATATACCTACACAATTCAGCCACCTTTTATGGATATCTGATATGTTTTTACCCCTCTTTTATTTTATTTGCTCCTTGTCCAAATCACCTTTAGGCCAGGTTCTGTGTGCTGCTGATTTAGATCAGTTATTAGGAAAAGATCATATTGAACGATAAGAAATTTGAATCTCTCTTCAAGTTGGAGACTATGATGAGAATCACAGCAGCCAAAGCTGATTCAGTAGGTAGTCCTTTTTCACTAAACATTGTCCCCAAATGGTATTTTCAGCTGATAGTGGATATTAAAATTCATATAATATCCCCTTAGTCTTTATTATAATCCCCTAAGAACTATTGGCAAGAAGGTAACAATGGCATATAACCCAGTATTCTGGCAACATTTCAACCAGCTTCCTGTACTCTGCAAATGAAGTGTTCCCTTGCTTCTGATTTTGGATAACACATTCATTTCTTAACCTAGTGATGTAGCCCTGGCTGATCAGCTTCAGCAGCTGCTATGTTCCATTTTCAAAATAGCTGTATTTTGGCAGCAAAAGATCCTCAGATGCACCTCATATTTATTCTTTGAAAAGATTAGGGCTGTTTTATTTTTTTTTTAAACCAAGGAAATCAGATTTCATTTCCTATTTTTAATGTGTTTATGAATCTTGTTTTTATATTCTATAATAAATAACAAATGTGTTATGTATCTCCCTGCAACATCAACATGTTGCAATGCAAGGACTCCTGTTCAACATTCAAGCTAGCAGTACTACAGAATGCAGCTCCAATCCATTTCCATTGGTGTTCACAGCACATAGTTGCAGCTACCAGTCTTGTCTACAAAATTCCAGGTGGCAGTAGGTGGCAGCAAAGAGATGCAGAACTAACATTCTTAACTCTTTGCTGCTCTCCTGTGATCATCTATGTTTTTACAGCTTTGATTGGTAACATTACGTCAGGGGTGTAAAACTCATGTTGTAACGGTGGCATCACGTGACCTATTGGGACTCCCCCCACCTTTGCTAAACTGGGTGTGGGCTTGGACAACACGTGATGCATCCGGCCTATGGGCTGGGAGTTTGACAACCCTGCCTTATATGTTCTTTAGTGCTTTTGGCCTTTGACCCTGTTGTATTTGTATTGGGCTTTTAAAATGGCTGCTTATGTTTGCTTCTTCTTAAAGGTTTTCCATTTGCTTGAAAACCTTGAGAACTTCTGTATACATTCATCTCTTCTAACAGGTGGTGACATGTTAGTTCAGATCAGCACTTGAACTTCTGAACATCAGTAACACAATGACAAAAGTTAATGTTATGGGAACTTATTCATTAAGTTAGTCAGTCAATCAATTATTTTGATCCTGTTTTCCTTCAAGTAGCTCTACAGTGGTCTTTGGATCTTTTTTTAAAAAGAGAAACTACACTGCAATTACCTGTGGCATTGAGAAAGACTGATTAGTTCAAATAAATAGAGTAATCTATATTAAAAATAGATGGTGTGTGTGTATGTGTGTTTCAAGTGAATGTTATGCCTTGAATTTTCTGGGTATTAAACAGTTCATTGCAGCTGTAAATTGACAACTCCAAGCATGGAAAAGAACCCAGCACAACCCACACTGAATTCACATAGTGTGCTAAACTATAAACCATGTTTTATAAATCACAATGCCTTAGTTCATACAGTTTACTAAATCACAACCAAATAGCAAACCATTGGGGTTTAACACCAACATTTGTGAATGAGGAGATTAAAGGGGAAGTTATATTGATAAAAATACTGTTGTGGCATCAGACCAGAAATCATTGGCTCTTTTGTATGTACACAGGCCCAGAAGGACTGAACGTATGGCATAGCTCCACAACACTGCTTTTATCATTTTGATGAAGGCAGCAAGATCTGCTGGATGTTGTTATTTAGCACAATGTGTAAGTTCACATATTGCATTTAAGGTATGGTTTATTTAGTTCCAATTTACTGATTACATTGCAATAGTTGACTTAACATAATAAGCTAAGTCAGAACTAAGAAGTGGCTCCATAGTTTAGTGTAATTTGTGAACCCAGTTACTGAATGGATTAGTATTGCACGCTTTGCTAAAATGTGGTTGACTAATTTATGTTTCTTTGTTGAATACAAACAAGTGTGCTAATTCATTGCACATGTTTTAGTTAAGATTTGAAAGCATAGCCACTGAGTTCAAGTTCAATGGTAATATATTTCTTTGACCCTACTAAGACTTACCTCCTAATAAAGTGTTTGTTTATGATTAAAGTCTTTATGTCCTTAATAACTATGAACAATTAATAAATTAATCAGCCAAGCACTTCTTAAAAAGAAAGCTGCTTTCGTATGGTATTTTTATCTGTACTTAGAATAACACATGGGACAAAAACATCAGGCATGTTTCAAGGATGCACTATTTCTGTAGCTCTTTTGGTGTTTGTATAAATGTAATAGAGAATAATAAATAATAAGACTGTTTGCTCATGGGAAAGAAGAACTTATTCTGAATTTGGGAGGCATATGTAGGATTTCATTTTAACTGACTGTCGACACATCTAGGCAAGAAGATACACTTTCAAGAGAGCTTTCTTGAGGTAAATGTATGCAGGATTTATTTTAAGGCTGTAACCATGTGTACATTTCTCAGAGAATATTGCTTTACTTTTGGGGAGACATGCATAAATTGTGCTGTAAATATTCTTTCCCCTTCTACTGATGGTTACCAATGTTTTGTCTGTCAAATTATACAATGTCTCCATCTCTCTAAAAGCATGGAAAGAAGATGTGCTAATGTTCGTACATATTCAAATTTAATCAATTAATTGATTAAAAGGCAGAGAGCTAATCAACCCAAATTGTTGAATTGATTGGCAGCACTATTTTTTTTAAATAGCTGCAGCGGATGACTAAGAGACAACAAAATTATTTGTTTATTTTTTAACATTTGCATCTCTTACATTTCTAAAGCAATGTCCATTCAGGGACATTGCAATACAATATTATACATAATATATAAATTCTAAATAAGCTGGTTATAAAATACCAGTTTATAACATACTACTACCCAACTAAATCAAGAATACAAAAGAAATTAAAATCAGAACAAAGAAAAAAGAAGCTGAAAGGAATATAGTTTTTGAGTTTTGGGTTAAAAAAGATAAAGCAGTTTGATTAATCCCTTTTTAAAGTTGTTAATTTAAACGGAGAGGGAAAAAGTGCTATCAGAAATGATAATCAATGATAGTTGCAGAATGGATCTACTATATTTAATTAAATAACAATTGATAAAAAGATAGCATTAAGAAAGAACTCTGGATATTTGGTCCAGGATGAATCAAAGTTACCGGTAACTGTTAGGATGACTGTTAGGATAGATAAGACATGGAAACTTCCTATAAATTGCGTACAATAAAAGTTTGTTAACAGAGGCTTTCAATATTTTACTGTTGCCCTTTTTTGTTTGTTTGTTGTTTTATCTGTTAACTATTTGGCTATTAATATAGTAGATAGATGACAGAATTCAAACAGAATTAGAAGTTTGAAAACTTTTTGCAAAGGATGGGAAACTAATATTGTAATATATTTATCAGTATTCAACTGAGGAGGTGTAATATGTGTATGTGTGTTTGTGTTTTTTAATGTACTTTTAAAATGTTTGTTTCTTTTGTTTTTTGTTTGTTACTGTGAATTTCTTTTGGAATTTTGTATTTTAACTTTTTTTTAAATAAAAATATTGGCAATAACTTATAAGACAGTACTATCCAAGTATTGGCAATACTCTTATCAAAAATCTATTGTTACGTTGTTCCTAATAAGGCTATTGCCAACAGTAAATTTTTGAATATTATCTCATGGCCAGATTTTGGCTTTATTTTTATTTCTTTTGAGATATACACTGCATTATTATTCTGTCTTTAAGCTTGATGTACTGTTTTTACCTTTTTTGTGGGTTGTATAAATTGGTTCTTCTGCAGTCTTCTACCTTGAAATTTCACTCAGTGCAGTATAATAATAAATAGATACCTGAAGAGATGGACACCATCTCTTCCAACTGTCCATGCTAATCACACAGCAACCTTTTCACAAAACATGGCTCTCTATTCATTGTTGATTCAACATTGTGACAGAATTACTACATTATATTGTTAAGAATTGGTGTGTGTGTACTGTGTTTCCCCCAAAATAAGACAGGGTCTTATTTTCTTTTGACACCCCCCTGAAAAAAGCACTTGGCCTTATTTTCGGGAAGGTCTTATTATTTTTGAGGTGCAGGAGGCGGCGAACGTGGTCACCTCATGGCTGCTGCTGTGTTTTGGGAGGGCTTATTTTAGGGGGGATGACTTATTTTAGTGCATGCGGTCAAAAGCCTGATTGGGCTAATTATCCGGGGTGGTTTTATTTTCAGGAAACAGAGTATGTGTGTGTGTATGGGGGCAGGAATTTGGAGGTTTGGGGATGCTTTGCTGAAAGATAAATGTCAGTCAAAAAGTTCCAGTACAGATAAGCAGCTTTTGCTTCCAAAAGTTAAAATAAGTTGTCCTTTGTCTTTGTAGACTAAACTGTAAATGAAGCATATGTGTATGTGCTATGTATGCAAAGAAGCCCCTTTCATAAACCTAACTTTAATGCTACAGGAGAATATTCAATGCTGAGGTGGGCTGCATTATTGCAAAGAGGCAAAGGTGAAGTGAACTAATACTGCTCTGCACATGCCAATTAAAGGTATTAATATTTAAACTCATGAAAATAAATGACCACCCCAGACCTAAAACCCTGGACTTTCTTTCTTTCCGTCAGTTTTCTATAATCTTATGCTTCACTCACTGCTGTAGAATGCCGTGCACTTTTAATAACAGACACTGTTATTTAAATGTTGCATACTTCTATAGAGAGAAATACACTGAAAAATTAAACAGTGACAGTTTACCCCGATCTCTAAATACGACAGGAAAACCATCTCCTTTCGTTTGCTAAATATATAACTTCTCCCAGCCTGAGACATAAGAACGTTGCCTAAGTAGGTCAGATTTGAGCTCGGGCTTTTCAAATGACATGAAAGGATACGCCATGAATATGTACTTCAAAGCCAAGAGCCCATTTTGTGTGCACATTTTGTTCCTGAGAAGTTTTCCATCTGTTTTAATGTCATGGCTGTGTTGCAGTGGCATGTCCTCAGACTCTGGATCTTTGACAACTCTGGAGGCTTTTTTTTTTTCATCTGGCAGGTAAAGGAGATAATTGGGAGACCTTTCATACAGGGTTGGAGGAGGGGCACGCTTCAGAACTAAACAAAAATGAAGAATATACCGTACTTCCTTACTGCTTTATTATTGGGACTAATTTGATTGGATGCTGAGCGTTGAAAGCCAGTGGCCTGCTTCTGAAAGGCCCTTTCAACAACCCCCCCCTGGAAATGGAAGGACTTGAGAGTATCCTGCTCACTCTATCATCCCTGGCAGTGCAGTTCAGAATCTGGGGTTTTGACATCTTTCGTTTCCTTTCATCAGAAATAGCGCAAAATGATTTGTCTGTCACTTTTTCAAGTGATGCATTACTGACTTCTTCATGTCTCTCTAAAAGAGAAGGAAGGTTTCCCACTTAACGTGTCACTCAAGCCACCCACCTATCCTCCTACAGCTTGCAGCCGGGTAACTTAATAAAGAAAAGGAAAAGAAAAAGAAGATTTAATGCAGAGTCCAAAACCATGGTCATTGTCATGTTTTATTACTGATATTTTGGCTCAGACAAAAGAAAGACAGTTTGGTCTAGTAGTTAAGGGACAGGGCTAGAAACCAGGAGGCTGTGAATACTAGTCTCATTTAGGCATGACTTTGGGCCACTCATTCACTCTCAGACCAAATAATCTCACAGGTGATTTTGTTGTTGTTGTGGGGAAAAATAAGAGAAGGAGGCAGTATTAGGTATGTTTGCTGCCTTAAGTTATTAATACAAATAAAAAAGGCAGGATAATAAATAAATACATAACATTTTTAAAAAATCTAGTCATAAGGAGCAATAGTACATGAATAAGTTACAGTGTATTTTAAAATATTGTGGTACCTGGGTCCTCCAAAGGTTTTGATCCTGTTTAAAACAAGTACAGTACACAGGCAAGGAAAATCTACTATTAAGGGAAGCCATTTCTTCTGTTGATGAATGGGAATTATGTAGACAACCCATATTCCATCCTAACTTTATGGTTCCATGAGGGATATGATCTTAGAACTCCCATTATTTAATCACTTAAGATTAAGAGAAATGTGACCTTAATGTCTCATACTAGGACCCTGTGACTTCCCCAAGATCTTGGGTCATGAAATCTATTTGCCATGCTGTATTGAAAAATAATACAATGTTAAAAACCCATCAGTTGTGAGAAGTGATAGTGGCAGCAAATGGATCGTTTTTAATTTTTAATACGGTAAATATTAAAATAAAGTTCATGCAAACAAAAGCTCTTTTGGAGTCCCCCTTAACTTTTAAAAGTGGGAAGGGGTCTTGAGAGGGAAAAACAGTTTAAGAAACACTGCATTAGAGAAACTCTCCTTGAGATTTCAATTCCAGAATTCCTATTGAACATAACAAGGAATTTAAATCTGACACATTTGAAGGGCAATAACTTGAAGCTTGCAGAGGAAAGTCAGAAGGTGATAGACAGGTGTACATTAATAGTCCTTCCTGGCACAGTATTTTGTTCAAATGGACTGGGACAACTTCTTTATGCTGATGTATCAATACATTGTGTATTGATTCTGGTACAATATCTTTGCACTGAGTGACATCTCATGCAAACCTATTTTTATCTGTATCTTAAGCTATATGTTTATATGCTATTACCAACCTATGTTTACTAGGAATTTTTCAGTTGTAGCTATTAATTTATAGAATATTGGTCCCAGGGGAGTCGACCTAGCATTTCCTTCCTTCCACTTCAGAAAAATGATCAGCTTGTTTCCATTCCAGAAACCATGAAATGCAGGAAAACTTTGAATATTTATACTCTTAAGATAAACATATTGCTGACTCATGTGTCTAATTTTCATGTTTAACTTTAAAATCTTATCTTGAGTTATGATTTCGTTTATTGTCTATTTGATGAAATTTAATTGATAGTGGTCGAAATGTTATGTTATATTTGAAATGTTATAATTTTGTAATTTTAATAAAATGATACGTTATGAGAATCTGGAGCCATGACTTCTCAGCAGTTGAATATGATTCCCCAATTTATTTAATTGAACAATTTATATAGCTTATAATTATATTATCTAATGGTGGTGACTTTAGGCAGCATACAGAGGTTTAAAACAATAGCATATAAAAGAAAAACAGACCCCAGTGAATAATAATACATAAACATAACATGACCAGGGGCTAAAATATTTCCTTTTCAATACATACTGACAAAGCAACCAGCCCACTGACAGGACTGGTTCAACCTCCTGCTCAAGGATGGGTTGTGGATCTTTTTGTTGCCGGTTTGCTCAGGGTTGTACCTTGCGCTCGTGTGCGCAGCAATCAAAAATTAGCTTCTGCGCATGCGCAAAAGCAAAATCCAAGATGGCGGCACCCACAGAGACACCGACGGAACCGGCTCTGTGGCGTCATCACAGAGTTACTAACAGTTCTATAGAACTGGTAGAAACCCACCTCTGGTTGAGGGTTGGTGCCGTCTCAGGTTAGCTGTGCAGTTAGAAAAAGCACCTTTGGTACATCAAGATGAATTGAATCACAGCTAAGAACGCAAAAGGCCCACTTGGCCACCTAGACAAGAAATGTCCTAACCGAGGTTAAACCTCGCCGTGCTTCCTATGTCGAGCGGAAGCAAGCGGAAGCTTCCCGCATGTTGCACATAAACATAAACCCTGCAACTTCGCCTCCTCCACCAGCTCGTAATGAGAACTGTAGCCTAATGAGAGCTGTAGAAATGAGGAAACATTAAAATGCACTCAAGGAATAATGATCTCACAGGTGGCGGAGCACAGATGGAGCAACAATATGCAAAGATAGCTTTTCATAGGCCCATAAGAGTGAGTTGATTACCAGCAATTGAATCTCATAGACCTCAAAGACCGAATATCCTTCTGGATCAATTCCAGGCATCAGCAGTTGTTTGCGTTTGTGAACACAATAACATTAAGGACAGACGAAGTCCGTTTCCGTCCAATATTGTGTTTTTGCTCATGATGGTCAACCAGATGCCTCTGGCTATTTGCTGACAGGAGAAGACATTCCTTCTCTTATCACTGTTCTTCTGCCTCAGGAACTCTGGGTCAGTGGTGGGATTCAACCAGTTCGCACCACTTTGACTTAACCGGTTGTTAAATTGACCCTTTCTGCCCTGCCCCTTCCAGGAGTCCCCACATTAGAGGTGGGTTCCTACCGGTTTGGACCAGCTCTATAGAGTAGGTAGTAAGCAGATGATGATGTCATGGAACTGGTTCTGGTCCATGGACACCGGCAACTTTTTTTTTTGATTTTTTGTTTTGGGGGAAAAAAATATTCTTTTGAATTTTTTCTGGTTTTTTTCTTCTTCTGCGCATGTGCAGAAGACGAGTTTCCGGCACTACGCATGCATCGCCATCTTGTTTTCAGCCTTATTTTGGGAGGAATTTTTTTCTAATTTTTTTGTACTGCGAATGCGCGCGCATGCAAAGCGTGTGGCGTGGCCATGCATCGCGGGAGGAAGCGAACCAGTGGTAAGGTTAGTTAGAATAGAATAGAATAGAATAGAATAGAATAGAATAGAATAGAATAGAATAGAATAGAATAGAATTCTTTATT
>JANHFT010004707.1:76307-90006 GCA_032467955.1 Pseudoxenodon macrops
GCTCCAGATTTAACCTTCCCTATTCTTATAACATATTTAATTTAAACTTAATTTTAAACCAATCATAAAATTTTCCCATATTTTGTAATACAGTGTTTTCCCATATTTTGTAATACAGTGAACATCTCACTATTTTGTAGACCTTTGGAAATGTGTCTATGTGCCTCCTTGTTCCTGTGGTGAATGCAGAATGCGGGTTATTGGTTCTTATTTGGCTACTGTTTTAATACCATTTACTGCATTTTTAATCTTGTTTCTGTAATTGGAAACTGTTAACCCTTCAGAGTCTCATTAACTGGGATGACCAACAAGCCAAGTAAATAAACAACTAAACTTTTTTTGTCTTCTCCTTCCCTCCCCTCCTGTCCCTTCCTGCTGGAGAGAGAAAATGTATATAAATGTGTATATATACACACACACACAGATATACAAATATACTGTAGTTTTCAGAGTATAAGACGGACTTTTTCTCCCCTTAAAAGAGGCTGAAAATTTGGATGTGTCTTATACTCCGAATGTAGCTTTTACAGAACTCTTTTTCAGCGCTAATGAGGCCCTAGTGAGTAAAGCGATCTTTGCAGGCTTTTTTCATTGCTACTCCCTCCGAAGAAGCTTTTTTCCCAGCCCTAACCAAGGGATAAAATAATGTGCTGAAGCTGACCAGACTAATGACACTAGCCAGATGAACACCTGGTAGGCAGATTTCCCCCCCCCCCTGTTTTCCTCCCCCAAAACTAAGGTGCGTCTTATACGCTGAAAAATACGGTACATACAATTTTATGTAGGGGAGGCAACAAAGGGAAAACAGGGCATTAGATTTTCATTTGTGTTTCTGTTTTTTCCCCCCTTGTATCAGATATGATCAGATAGATTTCAGAGTTGTCTTCCTTTCAATATTGTACCTCTTGGAATTCTGTGAAGTATTAATTGCTTGCAGCCCAACATCCTTCCAATCCCTCTCTGTAGCTGGACTGAAATTACTTGAGCAGATGAAATGTGTTTTAGCACTCAGTAGCATCACACTTGCTTAACTGACTTGCCTCAGAGGCTTTAGTTCATTGCCCAAGTGCAACATAACATAACTGTTAGCAAGATATCACTTTTCTAGCCTCCATGTTCTACCTGAGTAAGTAAATACGTTCTCCTGTTAATGCAGTATCAGTCTCCCCCTCTCCCCCCCGCCCAAAGCTGGCTTTCTCCTTCCTATCTGTCGCTAAGGGCTAGGAGCATTGTTCTGTTCAGTAATACAGATTCATGTTTGAAAATTTATGACCCAGAAAAAATGGGACTCTTGTAGGGGAAGGCCGGTGAGTCATTGTAAGTTCTGAAGAGAAAAGGCCAAGGACATATTTTCCATGGGACAATAATTAAGTAGGCTTTGATCCAATCCGATGATCCGACACACAAAGATATTGCATCGTAAAGGAATGTGATGATACTGGCCTGGTACAGTGGGGCATTTTACTAGATCAGATGTAAAAGTCATCATCATATGCTGCAAAATTAGAATTCCAGAAATTGGGAGTTGTTGCAGTGACCCAATAGATGAAGGATAGCTGATATGTAAAACATGGTCTTATCGACTGGACCATTAAATAGTCACTGGTTGCATCCTATTGTCAAGATTCCGAATAATGAAACCAACCAACTCAGCACTTTGAGACTTTTAGCTCTCTCTCAAAGGATTGTTTTATTGAGTACATAATTTCGGCATGAATGAGAACGAAACCAGCTCTGGCTATTTCCAGTGTTTTCAGTATAATTAAAGAATACCGGTAGATAACTCCCTTCCTCATTGTCACAGGTCAAATTGTCCAATAAAGTGTTCTGGCATCTCTTTGCAGAGGTGGGTTCCTACATGTTCTATTTGGTTCTATAGAGTAGGTAGTAACTCCGCGGTCACATCATGGAGCTGGTTCTGTCGGTGGCTCCGTGGGCCCTGCCACCTTGGATTTTGCTTCTGCGCATGCACAGTTTTTGACTGCTGCGTGCTTGAGCGCTTTGTGCATACGCTCAAGGCGCGACCCTGAGCGAATCGGCTGTAAGAAGATTCAGAACCCACCTCTGTCTCCTTGGTAACCTCTTCCAGCACCTGACCAGCAGCTGTTGGGATGATCTTGGTTCCCACGGGATAGTAGTTTGTTTTGTCTGGTCTGCGTTCCAAGCCTCTCACCCCTTCCCATACTTTGTGGCAACCTTAGGAATGGAAAGAAGGCCTGATCTGTTTTGAAGTTGACATCTATGAGTTATCTTTTGCTTAGAGATAATGATGTGGTCAAAACCATTCCTGGACCATGTCAGCTGGTTGTCATGAAAAATGATACAAGCCAATATAAGCAGAATTCCATAAAATACCAACTTTTTATGCTTTTAATTCATTTATTTATTACCATTTACATCCTGACCTTTGTCATACAGCTCAAAGTAGCATAAATTGTATTCCTCCTTCATTTCCACCCATAACAATTCTATAAAGTAGATCAGATTGAAAGGCAGTGAGAGACATAAAGTTCCTCAGTTACCATTGAGGACTGTAATTTAACTTTTATATCCACTATACCACACTAGCTTTATGAGCTTCCAGCAATTCCCCCCTTTTGTTGTTTGTTGTTGTTGTTGTTGTTGTTTACCTTCTTTCTTCTCCCATGTGGCAGCTCATGTGAAAGGCTAAAATGCCTGGTGAAGGCATTAAAAAAAACAACTTTTTTCTGACAACTAGTTTTGTAAGAAAGAATGTTCAGTCATCCTACAATCCTCAGTGCCTAGTTTTAAAAGATTTAGCTTGGCTGTTTTCTTCAGTGATAATCCTGAAAATGGAAAAAGTATAGGGGGGGATGATCGCCATCCAGATTCTGCTAAATTTCAGTATTCAGAGACCTATCAATATAGACCTATCTATGGATGGATAGATGGATTCATATTTATCTTTTAACTTGATAAAAATCTTTAATAACACACACACACACACACACACACTATGGTAAGAGTGGCTGGGAGCTGTAATTCAGCAATATTTTGAGAGATCCTTTTCCTGAAGTCCAATAAGAAACCACACATCATTTCTACAAAAATAATCCAGGAACTAGCTTTGAACAGATAGCACTCACTGCAGCAAGCACACAAGACTGTGTTGGATCATTCACTTGTGAAGTCAAATTCACCCTGAATTTAGGATAAAATTGAAAATCTATATACTCTCCTTCCTAGAACTAGCTGAGAAGTCATTCTAAGATTCCCCTAAATGGCACATATCACAGACAGCTGTTCCTCCAGTAAGTCAGTTTTCTTCAACGTTTCTCTTCAGGTGTGCTGAGATGATCATTTCTAGATCGTTCAGCCAATGGGCAGATGCTAATCCCCATCCATTTGATAGTACCAGGCTGGAAAAGAGCAACCCTGTAGCTTCCCACCTCCCCCCCTCTTTTTCACCAGAGTCTTCTGCAGATAGAATTCTATTGGCAGAGACCTGGATGCCTGGAAAAGAAATAATGAGCTATGTAAAAAAAAAAAAACCACAGTAAATTCAGTATAGACAGACATTTCAAGTTAACCTTTTTAAAGCAAGCCGCACATTCTATGTGGGGCAAAAGTTGCTTCAGATAAACTAATGTGCCCTCTGGTTTCCCACACTTGAGTCACAAAAAGATTGCATGATGTCAAGGTATCCTGAAATATTGCTCCCAGACGGACAATATGCAGAAATATATTAGTGTTTTTCCAGTGAAATGCACCTACTGCTGTTCTTGCAGCAATAGTAGCTAAACCAACAAATTTTTACAAGTAGATGGTTTTTATCATGATGGGAATAACAGTGGTCCTGTGAGATATGTAATTCTATCGTTATTTTGAAAAGACTCAACAACAGAATTGCCAGCTGCAAGTTTTTCCCTTTAGCAATTTCCCTTTAGCATAATTCCAGATATACTTTAAGTAACGGGAGATACTTTGCGTGGAAGGGAATAATTATTTTTTCCCTCTCCAAGGAATATTCTTATTTTTATTAAAAAATATTGGATTTCCATTTTGCTGCTTTTTGTCCCAGGTAGAGACAATGGCAGTTGTTTAGATCAGATATACAGAATCTGTGGCCTTTAGATGTTGTGTCCTTCACCTTTGGTCATTCTAGCTAAGGCTGTGGAGAGTTCAGCAACATTTGGAGAGCCATACGACTGCTTGTGCCTCGATTAGATACAGGGTGAAATCCAGCAGGTTCTGACAGGTTCTGGAGAACCGGTAGTGGAAATTTTGAGTAGTTCATAGAACAGGTAGTGGAAATTTTGAGTAGTTTGGAGAACCAGCAAATACCAACTCTGGCTAACCCCAGAGTGGGGAGGGAATAGCAATAGCACTTACACTTATATACTGCTTCATAGTGCTTTTACAGCTCTATCTAAGCAGTTTACAAAGTCAGCATATTGCGCCTAACTATCTGGGTCCTCATTTTACACACCTTGGAAGGATGGAAGGCTGAGGCAACCTTGAGCCTGGTGAGATTCGATCTGCTAAACTGCAGCTAGCAGTCAGCTGAAATAACCTGCAGTGCTGCACTCTTACCACTGCGCCACCTCGGAATGGAGATTTTGAAGTATCCTTTCCCTGGAGTGGGGTGGGAATGGAGTTTTGCAGTATCTTTCTGCTGACACGCCCACCAAGCCACACCATGCCCACCAAGCCACGGCCACCGAACCAGTAGTTTAAAAAAATTGAATTTCACCACTGATTAGATAGTAACTCACTTCAACTGCTAGTCAGCTGCTAACTGACTTCAAATCCTTTGCAGTTTCCTTCTAAATCTATAGTGATTTCAGTATGATAATCCTTATTCCCCCCTCCCTCCAAGCTAAGAGTACAGTTAGTACGGCCCTTGCCTCCTGTTTTCTGGCTTCCTTCTAGTATGATACTGGGAAATATTGGTAAAAACTATTTATATTCTTAAATAATAGGAGATTAAAAAGTGACATGACATTCTTATTGGTCACTGTGTGCTCTGGATCAACATTCCAATTGGATGGAAATAAGGAAATACGAAGGATTATTAAAATTCCTTGCTAAGGAATGGCGTATTTCTAAATGAAATTCTTAGCTTGAGCCATCTAGAGTACCAACTGAGACTTCATCCCTTAACCGACCAACTTTTGGCATGAGATCATCAACCGTTTCCAGCTGTTTAATGGAGGTAATCTGCTTTAATTAATCTATGAGGAAATGTTAAATATGCAGACTATAATGACCCAGTTGGAGACTAACCAAATAGTTGGTACCAGCCCCATGTGCTTGTAATGAATGATGTGGGACTGTTCATATCACCAAGCAATAAACGTGATGATCTCAGTTTTACAGCTCGTTAGAAAAGCAACACATCCAGACATCTATTAGTGCCTGAAATGGGTTATACTTCTTCAAAGCACCAACCCTTTTGCCTCTATTGAAGACATCACAAAAGAAAAATCTTTGGCATTTACACAAGTCAGCATGATTGCAGGAGTCATCGAGTTACACAAATGTGCTGCGTGCAGACGATGAACATTATTAGAACCATTATTACAATCATTGCCCAAGTTGAGTACTATGTCTAATTATGAGCCCTTTGACAGTAAGTTTCAAGGAAGACAAATAGCTTCTTAAAGAACAGAATGGATGAATCAGTATACCAATTATAAAGTAAGGCCACAAAGTCACGATCCATCAAAATCAGCCCAATCAACCAGCCACACATTGTTATGCTTTGAGAAGAAGAATTAGAGACAGGCTGCAGTATGTGAACTGAGCAGAATATGAATTGGCTTCAGCACGCATGTGAATTGGTCCCAGAATTTGGAGTTTCTGTGGCATCATTTAGGCATCAAATCTAGAGTTCCTCCTAAGAACCACAACACGGGCAGTCCTTGACTTACAACAATTCATTTAGTGACCATCAAAGTTACAACATCCCTGAAAAAAGTGACTTATGACCATTTTTCACACTTAAGACTATTGTAGCATCCCCACGGTCACATGATTTACATTCGGATGACTGACAACTGAATAATATTTATGATGGTTGCAGTGTCCTGGAGTTATGTGATCCCTTTTGTGACCTTCTGACAAGCAAAGTCAATGGGGAAACCAGATTCACTTAACAACCATTAGTGTTACTAATTTAACAATTCCAGTGATTCGCTTAACAAATCTGGCAAGAAAACTTGGGACAAAACTCACTTAATACATTTCTCACTTAACAACACAAATTTTGGGCTCAATTGTGGTTGTAAGTTGAAGATTGTCTGTATTCAGCAATATTCCCACAGGCCTAATCAGCAGACAGTCTGAGGTGCAACTTCTAGGATCTCTAGATAAGGAAAAGCATTGATATCCAGAACATCCATTTCCATGAATGAAGCCAATTACGAGAAGACCTCTTTTGAACCGTAACGTTTCCAACAAAACATACCATTTTGTTGGTTTTTCATATTGTATAAAGTAAGATATGTTGCAAGGGGATATTCCACTCTTCAAAATTATCCCTTCATGTCCTTTAAAAAAAAAACTTCATTATGAAAACAAAGGAAAGTTCTTGTTGACCGTAGACACCTAGCTTTTATTAATTACGCTACATTGTCAGAGTGCCTGTTGACAAGGTATATGCCCAAGCATCAGTTTGATGGACTCTCTGGACAACAGTGTTGCTGACATGTAAACATTTTTGTCTGCAAAATGGTTTTTGTGCCACTGGAGTATCAAGTCCAGTGGTGGTATTCAGCCGGTTCTGTCTGGATCATGCAAACAGGTAGCAACGACTGCGGAAGGCTCCGCCTACCCGCCCCGATGTCATGTGTGAGCAATGTGCATGCGCTGAAGGCTGCATATGTGCAGACGAGGTGCATGTAAACAAACCGGTAGGGAAGGTAAGTGAATCCACCTCTGATCAAGTCCCATCACATGGCATCTTCCTGATGCTTCATTTCCCTTTTCTTCTACAGTGCATATGCAGACACATGAAATAGTAATTGGGCAGGCTTCTTTCCACAAAAGCACTGGGCTACCACCATTTCCCATTGTTCACCCTTCCCCCTTTGTGCCATAGGACTATTGTGCAGTACACAAGTTGGACAGCTGCTTTCAGTGACTCTGTCTCTGTGAATGTCTCTGTTGCTGTGAGTGTCGTTTTCAGGTTTTCTGTTCGCAGTCAAAGAGCATAAGTGATAGGCTTCCCTAAATCCATTCTAGTTTTGCTTTGTGCAGCCAGGAAGGGAAAAAAATGTACTCAAATCTCTCATTTCTTTTTTTTTTTTATAAATATTTTTTATTTTTCATAACAGTGATTTTAACATCTCATTTCCATATACATCACATTTTACACATCATAATATAATTTTTCCACATTTTCATTCTTCCCAATTTTTATTTTACCAGGTTTCTTTCCTACCATCCCCACTTTCCAAAAATGCAGCCCTTCCCTTCTCTCTACTTCCCTCCTCCTCTCTTCCTTCCTTCTCTTCTTCCCCCACTCCTCCTTCTCCTCCCTTCCCTTACTTCCCTCTACCTCTCCTCTTCCTTTCTTCCTTCACAGCCTTTCTATCTCTCTTCTCTACCTCCCTCCTTCCCTCTTTCTCCCTTCCCTTCTTCCACCTCTCCTCCTTCTCCTCCCTTCCCTTACTTCCCTCTCCTCTCCTCTTCCTTTCTTCCTTCCCTAGCTGCCTTACCCCTTCCCGGGATGGTATTCGAGTTCCCTGGTATTTGTTTTCAAATTTTCACTGTCCAAAACCTAAAACTAAAAAAACTAAAGAATACAAATAAAAATTTAAATTTAAAAATTATAAATAAATTAAATTCAAAAACAAATCTCTCATTTCGATCACAGACTTTTTCAGGATGGGCAACAGTCAGTGACAGCACTATGAAATTGTGGCAAGCAAATGAAGCTGATGGGCGCAGCCTCTGTGGCAAAGCAGGAATGGGATTATCATTATGCTGCTGCGTCCTTTTGAGAAGCATAAAGGGGAGTGGGGACTGACTCAAAAGCTACGGTAGTTCCCAGCACAGAGGTGTTGCCAACCATAAGAGGCCAGAACTCTCAGTGGTAGATTTCATATAATGAACATTGATAAAAGAAACCAAGGTGGTGATTGTGAAATTGTGTTTCAAGCCCAATAGCATCAGGCTTCTCTTGACAATGCTGAAGGCAGCTACCGGTCTAAGTTCAAAGTTGCAAATTTCCAATAAGCAGTAAAAAAAAAAAAAAGAGAGAGAGAAAGAAACTAAATCCCAATGAAGGCATTATAAAAGAATTCCAGTCAATATCAAGGGCATATTCTATTTCTAATAAAATCTGGATGCAAATTTGTGTATCATTTATTTATTTATTTTGCAACAATGTGGGTGTATCAATCCTTAACGCTTTTCTCTTTGGGGCAGGAGAAATGAGTTTCCATCCCTGCTTTGCTGTAGGAATAGACGAATCTGGTTTCAGGCTGTTTGCTTCAGATGTTGTCAGAACTAACTCTCACCCTTAGCTTTGATGGCTGTGAGCCAATGGCTTATAATTAATTCAATGAGCCATTTGAATTTCAGCGTGGAAGAGGCGGAAATATGAATAAACTACTACTCCTTTGGGATGTCCTCTTTTTCTGAAGCTCTAATGTGGAATTCTTTACTAAAGAAAGCTTCACAGTACCAAGATTGTCTGTTTCTACACGTATAATGTTACATTTGTTTGCTATCCTTTAGTTCAGCTCAGCTGGATGTCTTGCGGGTGTCTGTTACTGCTTTCTCATTATTAATCATATTTATGTTTTCTCTTAAAGGAGCCCAGGATGGTGCCATACGTACGAAAAATATAGCAACATCCCAAAGGTGCTTTTTCTTTGAAGACATTTTGCTTCTCATCCAAGAAGCTTCTTCAGCTCTGACCGAATGATGGGGAGTGAAAGGCTTTTTGTTCCTTGCAGAAATGATCAATTAAAAAGAAGACCAAAGAATCTTAAGGATACCAATACTTGTAATTCTACAGATTGGAAGGACAGACTGAGCTGAAGATAAAGTAGTTCAGATAGCAGGATCAAATCTATAGCAATTTCCCCCCCCCCAAAAAAAACTTTAAACTAATAATCAACTGCTTATAACAGAATAACAGAGATGGAAGGGACCTTGGAGATCTTCTGGTTCACGAGTGTCAAACTCGCTGTGTGTCACATTGCTGTCATGTGACATATCATGACATTTTTCCCTTCCCAGAGCTGGGGTGGGTGTGGCCTGCGCATGACCCATCTGGCCCACGGGCCGTCAGTTTGACACCCCTGTTCTAGTTGAACAAGCAGGAAACCCTATACCAGTGATTGCAAACCTTTTTGGCACCGAATGCCCAAACCGGAACACATGTGCATGTTGCAGCCCCGGAAACTCAAAGACCAGCTGGCCAGTGTGCATGTGAATGCTGGCCACTTGGTCTTCGGGTTTCCGGTGTGCTCATGCATGCAGGCCAGCTGGTTTTCAGGTTTCTGGCACATGGAAATATCACCTGGCTGGTGCTCATGTGCGAGCAGCTGGCGACAGCACACGTGCCTACAGAGAGGACTCTGTGTGCCATAGGTTCTCCATCACCGCTCTATACCATGTCAGACAAATGGTTGTCCAATCTTTATAAGGGGAATATTTCTAAATTAGAACAGCTGGCAAGGAAATTTGACAGCAATTGTCTTTTCTAAGTAATATTAAAGGAAAAATAGTGTTGTTAAACATTTACTAATACAGATACATTTCGATTATTAAAGTCTATTCTTGGAATTCGTTTTTAGTAAGTATGTTGCCCTTGAAGCAAATGGAATAAACATCAGCCCCCAGAAACTTCAGACAGATATGCGTGTCCCTTTTTGTAGTGTTGTCATTGTAAAATTATTAGGCGTAAACCTGGCACATTTAATTCTCCCGGAAGGGAGAATACTTTGCTTGAAGAGATTAGGCAACTAAAGCAGCAAGAGTAGAATTTGCTGCCTTAATTGAGATTCTTTTGGCAGAAGAAAACATGGAATCGAGAGTTTCACTGCACTCTTCCCAGCTGTTTCTTTCTGTGATGTCAAGCCTTATGCTCTGACTGTCCCCTTACACATTGCCAAGGTGAGCAGGAATAATAAACTATGAGAATCCAAGCTACCACACGGCAGCACTTTTCCACATGTGACCTCACGCTTTCAAGCGCTCAGCAAGAATAAGCTAAGGGCGGTTTTCAAAGTCTTAATTCAGTTTCAGAGCACTTGATGTGAAGTCTTAGAGAACAATAAAGGTGGTGGGGGGGTGTGTTTCTGAAAAGAAAGAAAGAAAGAAAGAAAAAGAGAATAGTCCTCAAAGCTGTGCTTGATTCTAGATTCATACAGGCTCTGCCGATGCTTTTTCAAAATCAGCGGGGGATTTGGACTGCATATCAACAATGCAGACTTCAACTCTGCAACATTTCTAGTTTGTTTCCTTCACTCTGCCTGTAGAGACTGCTAGAAGAATTAATTATTCCTGTTTTAGGAAGGAACAAATGGCCTTACTTTTATCCAGGCACACCTTCAATAACCAAATAAATGGTCACCATAGCAGCCTTATCCAGCATAGCTTCAGATATGGGGTATTTTCTGTGCACATTTCCATTCATTTATAGTTGTAAAAACAGTCAAATTTCATAATACAGTTTCATAGATTTAGTCTGAAATATACAATTCCCCTATTATTAGTAAATATTATTCAACTCAAGGGGTTGTTTTTTTTCTCCAAGTGGACATAAGTAGGATTGCAATGTTCATCTTCCTTTGGAACTGACTTGAGTGCTTAACTAATTAAGCACACAGAGGATATATAGCGTGTGTGATTTTTTTTAAACATATAATTTAAAATTAAATCATTTATTCATTACCCTGTCTCAGTATAGAGATACAATTTTTTGATATTGCAGAAAATGTTTAGTGTACGTAAAACGTTTGCTATTAAAGGGAAATTTGTTCTTAATAAATTCAGTTTTAGTAATATACAAGAAGAAACTTAGCCTCAAAAAAATAATAATAATCAAGTTTTGCTCTGGTGCTGCTTTGAGATTCAGTTCTTAGCCCCCAGAGATCAGTGCACTACAGCTGATTCATCTCCCAATTACAGCAGCTAAAGCCTGCAGCTCCAACACGAAATGCATTTTTAAAAAGCTGCTTGCAAACTCTGTAACACGGCAGCCTTCTGCCTACTACGCAACACCTTCAACGGGAAACATTGATTGAGCTCAGCCATTTTATATTTTAAGGGGGATGGGAGGGGGACATGCCACACTTCATCTAACGCGCTGCTCTGGGAAACTTGTAGGAGTGAGAAGCTTGTAATCAGGGGGGGGCGGGATCTACTTCAGTAGGCTGACGACCAGTTTTTATTGCAATCAAAATTCATGAGCCATGTCTTCTATTGCAACTCAGCCAATGAGACTTCCTCCTGAGACTACAACACTGGGGTCATAGATATATTGTTATTTTTAAAAAATTGCCTTTAAATTCAGTGGTAGCTAGGTGAACATTCAAAGACAATGTGCTGAGACTTGGAGTCAGCTACATCCAATGCTTAGCTAGCATCTTTTCTTTGACTTATCTACTTTGCTTATACCAATCTAGTGACAAATTAGGTGTCCAGAAAAGAAGCTGTTTCCTAACATCCATTCTAATTCTGTTTTTGAAGCTACTCTCTGTCCTAACAGAGCTTAGGGAGTCTTAATAATGACAAGGCCTGCTATTCTTCCCCCAACATTGCCTTTGTTTGGAATGTTTGTTGAAAATATGGCCTATCTAATTGTCAACATTAAGTTACCACTCAATTTTAAATGAATGATTAGAAACCTCCAAATCCCAGCTTTTAAGGTTATATAGCTGCATAAGGTTATGGGGTGGGGTAAGAAGACTTTTAAATCTCATTTAAATATAGTTTACAAAGTAATTATCTCTATTTTTAGAGCTTTGCATTTTCAGATGCAGTGCCCTTCTGCTCAAACGATTGATCAAAAATCAGAGGTGGGTTCCTACCGGTTCTATCTGGTTCTATAGAACTTTTAGTAACTCGGCGATGATGTCATGGACCCGGTTCCTTTGGTGTCTCCATGGGCAGCGCCATTTTGAATTTTGTTTCTGCGCATGCACGGAAACTAATTTTTGCTTTTGTGCTTGCACAGAAGCTATTTTTTGACTGCTGTGTGAGTGCGCGCATGCGCGAGTCGCGACCCTGAACGAACCGGCAGCAAAACAATTTACAACCCACCCCTGTCAAAAACGCATATAAAACTCTCATTCAGGTTCAAAACATTATCAGAAAGCAGTATTTTAAGATAAAATGCGTACCTTGTTGTAAAAATAAGATGCTAAAATGCTTATTAAAAGAGGCTAAAATGGTTATGTCTTTAGGTCTTTCAGATGTTGCATACAGTTGTAAAAATAGAATAGAGGTTCCTTTTTTTTTTTTTTTAGAAAAAAAGGAAAAGGCTGAGAATAACCAAGCGGCTTTCATTCCTTCAAGATAGCTGAGGCTGTATTTCAAAAAGAAAGGGAAACATTAAGTGCACTACCTCACTGTCACTATCTCACATAGAGTCACTGTTAAGCAGTTTTTAACAGTTCCTGCTAAAGAAACTCTTGGTGATATTTATTAATGCTGGAAAAGAAGTGCTGGAGTATTATTTATAGCTTCACAATATCTGATGGAAATTCTCAGATGCTGCAGTGCACAGGGGCACATTATGTACACAAACACAGGGCAGATATTAATCTATTGAGATGAAACATGTGCATTATATATATATATATATCTCAGCCTAGGCCTCCTCCATCTGCATCCTCCATATTCATTAGTCTGCAACTCTCAGTTGTCACAGCTGCCTTTTGTCTTTGCTGACAAGTGATTGTGAGATTGTAGTTCAGAAAATAGGGAGGCTGCCACTTGGGGAAAACTGTCCTAGAGAAACATTTCTCTCTCTCCCTAGGAGTGTATCTTCTGTTGCATTTGATCTTTTGTTTAATTGTACCAAATTATGAATCTCCAAATCAGTCTGAAATATTAGTGTACATTATCACTGAAGGATCACTAAAGCCCAATCTTTTAGAAAGGTTGCATCCCCTTCCACAAGAAATTGAAGTTGGCAGACCTGGGCAGATAAGCTATTCACTAACTGTACGTTTGTCTTGCCTGGATGTATGGATCTTCAGCAGGAGTGGGTTCTAACTTACCTTGCTGCCGGTTCGCTGCCTCCCACGCCGTGTGGGCACACCTTGTGGGCGCGCGCATGCGCAGTAGAAAAAAATCCAAACAAATCCCCCAAAAAAAGGGCTGAAAACAAGATGGCGATGCATGCGGAGTGCCAGAAACTTGGCTTCTGCGCATGCACAGAAGAAAAAACAAACCAGAAAAAATCAGAAAAAAAATTTCCCCAAAAAAAATTCAAAAAAAAAAAAAGAGTTGGCGGCATTCACGGACCAGAACTGGCTCCGTGATGCCTACTCGGTAGAACTGGTTCGAACCGGTAGGAACCCACCTCTAATCTTCAGTTAATTAAACTTCAAACAGTCCATTACTACAGCCAGGCATTGATTGTTTCCATCAACTCACTTAGATCTGATGAAAAGACATTGTACTGATAACATTTTTAGATGATAGATAGATAGATAGATGATAGATAGATAGATAGATAGATAGATAGATAGATAGATAGATAGATAGATAG
>JANHFT010004709.1:0-12607 GCA_032467955.1 Pseudoxenodon macrops
AATATTTCCTGACTTATTCCAGATCTTTTTCTTCAACTCTGGCATCTCCTGGTACAGCGATATCAATAAATTGTACATTTCGGTTTTCGACAACTGTGATGTCTGGCGTGTTGTGTTCCAAATGATGATCTGTCTGTTGTTGTTGTTGTTGTTGTTGTTATATCAACATCATCATAATTATTTAAAAAGCATTGGAAATATAACCTTTAAGATCAGTCATCCACCTATACATATCAGGAAAGGCGCTATGGCTATAGTTGTCTGATCCACAAGATGCATCACAAAAGATATGGAATTGTTGCGTAAAATAGCTGGGACAATGACACCATTTTCTGCCATTTTTGCCATGAGTGGAATGGAAGAGTAGCCAATTTTATGGTGTATTGACATAAAAACACACAAAGTGACAATAGCTAGGTTCTATCAATCTATTGTGTGATTAGATAAGTTACAACTGCCTAGATCTGCACAACTTTTAAGCTATAATCACAGTACAAAAATTAGAATGACTAGATTTCTAAACATACAGCTAAACAAATGGCTCTCTGGCTTAGCATGTTGGGTAGTTTTATCTACTTGACCCAACAACTTGGGTCAAGTAGATAAAATAACTCCTTCTGCAGCTGCAATAGCAAGAGATTTAATCCCATACTTAAAGCTGCAGGATACTGTATGCAAAGATGTAACAAATTGCTTAACAGAGGTAAACTGAAATAGATGAGGAAAATATTGTGCTAACACTAGTTAGAATTTCATCTCATCTCCTTTCATTTCATGCCATGAGTGACATTTGCTAAAGAAATTAAATGCCGTGGTAAAAAACCTGCATCTGTAAATTTTCTTACCTCCTGGGCTTACTCTTGAAAGAAGCTGTTGTACTACTCCACTTAGTTAACTAATGAAGGAATGCTCTAAGTCCAACCATTACCGTCACCAACTTTTATTATTTTATTTTATTTAGTTTGTCAAGCATGTATGAGAAAGCAAGTACTATAAGTATGAACATAACATATAAACATATAAATATAAACAGGTATAGGTATATACATAAGAGATGAGTATGAATAAATGGGAACAGTAGGACAGGGACGGTAGGCACACTGGTGCGCTTATGCACACCCCCTTGCAGACTTCTTAGGACTGAGGTGAGGTCCATGATAGACAATTTAAGGTTAAACGTTTAAACTTTTTAATTTTTTTAAACTTTTGCAGACCGAGAAAACTTTTCCTATAGCTGCTCTATCCCTATGGAATACGCTTCTCTGTAAAATTTGTACAGCTCAAGGTTTCTGGTTTTTGTACAATGAAATCTAGATCAGAACTACCAGTTCATGTGATCTCAACATTACACTCCTGTTGATGCAGACCAGGATTCCATTGGCTCCTTTGACAGTTGCAACAGACTATGGGTTCATGCTTAATATGTGATCGATCAAGAGATCCAGGTCTTTCTCACAATCACTACTGCCAAGTCACGTTAATCGGATTGAAATAGAACGATATTCTTAAGTTCAGAGAACCCATGTCTGAAACAACTACCGTGTTTCCCCGAAAATAAGACAAGTGTCTTATTTTCTTTTGACCACCGAAATAAGCACTTGGCCTTATTTTCAGGGAGGTCTTAGTATTTTTGAGATGCAGGAGGCAGTGAGCGTGGTCAACTCATGACTGCTGCTGTGTTTTGGGGAGGGGTTATTTTCAGGGGATGGCCTATTTTAGTACATGCGCTCAAAAGCCTGATTGGGCTTATTATCCAGGGAGGTCTTATTTTCAGGGAAACAGGGTACTTATTCCTGGTTGCTATCTAAAATCTCAGTGCCCTGGGCTCATATAGTTTTGCTTTTAGTTAGCACTATTATATCTGAATGTTTCTATTCAGAAGTGGGTTCCTACCTGTTCTATCCGGTTCTATAGAATAGATAGTAACTCCGTGATGACATCACGGAGCCAGTTCCTTTCGGTGGCTCCGTGGGAGACGCCATTTTGGATTTTGCTTCTGCGTATGCACAAAAGCTAAATTTTGCTTATGCGCATAAGCTATTTTTTTGTTTGCCAAACACTTGCGCATTCACATGGTTTGTGCATGCGCTCGAGGCACAACCCTGAGTTAACCAGCAGTAACAAGATTCAGAATCCACCTCTGTTCCTATTGTCAAGCTAAGTCAATGGATTGCTTTCCTTGGGAGGATATATCCGTGTGAGTGGCTTTTTCCCAGAATTTTCCTTCACTCCTTCAGACAGGAGTGCAGATCCCTCAAGAGAAGGAGAAGTTCCCCTATATGTCCCCATGGCACACTTCACCCCTATGCATTCTCAGCAGATTTCCTATTTTTACTTCCTATTTTTACTTCAGTAAACCAAAAAACAAACTTTCAGACTTAACCATGGTAATAAATGTTGACAAACTCAGATAAATTGGAAATAGACTCATGCACAGTGAACAAATCAAGATAAATGTATCCTAAGATTTTAGCGTTCTTAAACTCTTAAATTGTACCTACTTTTCATTTTTATTGCTTTCTGTATAAAAACGTGCTTCCTCCCCCCCCCCCACTTTATGAAACAACGCATATGAATTAATTTCTACTGGCAGATGTTTCTCCCTACTACAAACTAAATTTAGATTTGTTCAAGTTGTCCAGGGTAAAATGGTGCATAGAAACATCTCCCATCATTAACTAAATTAAAACAAGAGCGTAGGATTCCAGTGTTTTCCTCCCCCTATTTCTGTTGTGCAATTCTCATCTTTCTAATTCAGACCAAAAGCAAGCAATTATTAACATAAACAATAACAATCCAGCATATGGGAGGGGGATTTAAAAAATGCATAGGCAGTCTTGACTTATCAGCATAATGCAGCCCCTCTGTTATAATTGCAAGTCACGAGGGTCATTATGCAATGTGAACATGTGATCTCCTTGCTTTATGACCCCCAACCCTGCTCTCTTCCAGTGGTTGTTAAACAACTGTGGGTTGTTAAGTGGAGCATAAGCTGCCTCAAAAATGGGGGAGGCCTAGCACAGGCCCAGCCCACTTGCCCCAGCCCTCCCAATATCTCCTCACCCTGAGGCATCCCATGCTCTTTTAGGGGCCTCACAAAATTTGGGGAGCAATAAGACATAAACTTGTTCCATGCACAGAAAACCTTGATGTCAGCTTAACTTAAAAAAAAAAAAAAAAACCTCACATGATAGATGGATGTTAAGGCCAGAAAAAGCCCCTTATCCAAGCATATTGGTCTGAATGTAATGTATACTAAGAAATCGACGGCAAGGGAGACTCAAAATGGCAACTTGTTAGAGATGAAGGAGAAACTGTTTCACGGTTTTTTTCTTTCCTGACTAGAAAAAAAAATCATTCATCATTATTATTAACTGTCAGAAACTTGGCAGAAGAGCCATTTTCTTCCGAGGAGCGATAAGGATGAGCCAGGCTACTTTAAAATCCTGAAGATTATACTTTTCTCTGAAAACCATTCATAGCTTTACAGTGTTTAGTGACCAACGAGAGCAGCCAATCTGAATTTTCAGGTTTTAATTAAAGCTTAGTTCACTGAATAATCTTACTTTTTTCCTTATATCTGCTTCAAATTTCTGAACTTTTCTCTTTAATTCAGGAATTTAACAGTTTAGGCTTTCATAATTCAAGAGAACAGCCTTTTCTGACTCTGTTTACTTTTTCCTTTATTACTGATCAATGGTTTAATTATTTTTAACAGTTTCAGAACTACAAACTTCTAAGAGGGATAAAAGTAGTTACAAATTATATCTGGCCAACACTGCAAGATTTTTTTTAAGCAGATAGTGTAGCTTTGATTTGATTTGCTATTTTTCCTTTTTTCCCCTGAAAAACCCAAAGAGAAACTTGGATAGAAAAGAAACTGGGCATTTTATATGATTATACAAATAAGGATCTTACCAATCTATCTTACTAGTTTATTTTAATTATTATCCTATTTGTATTGTGAAAGCTGGCTGGATAGCTTTGGGTCAGCCCATTTCTCTCAGCCCAAATCACTTCAGAGGGTTTTTTCTTATGGGGAAAATAGATGGAAGATGTGATGGATATGTTCGCTGCTTTGAATTATTTGTAAAAATAATAGACGGGTTACAAGTAAATAATGTATAAAAATAATAAATGTGGGGTAATAAATAATACATTTTAGTTAATTGTCTTGGAACCAGCTTGGTTTAATTTGCATGTCATCTGTTAAATTTTCTTTTCTTATGAATGTTATGAACTCAATTGCAGAAAATGCGACTTCAGCAACAGAGTTGTCAATGCTTGGAATACACTACCTGACTCTGTGGTTACTTCCCCAAACCCCTAAAACTTTAACCTTAGACTGTCTACTGTTGACCCCACCCCATTCCTAAGAGGTCTGTAAGGGGCGTGCATAAGCGCACAAACGTGCCTACCGTCCATGTCCTACTGCCCCCATTTATTCGTAATGTATCAATTATTTTTTTTTTGTAAGCACAAGAGGGAGCTCTAATATAATGAATGTCTACTCAAGGTTTTCCACTTTGAAGTGAAACTTTTAAGACATTTGAACCGGGCAAATCTAAACAAGGTGGAAGTTGAGTTGGAAATAGCTGAAACGGTCCTTTGCAAAAATAACATCAAAGTTGGGATCATTTTGGAAAAGAAGATTTAGAAAGACAATGGAAAGTTTAAATAAATCCCTTCTAAACTTGGACATGAACATCTCAAGAAGGCCCACAACTGAATGGCAAGCTTCTTTTATAGGAGCTCATATGCCTTAGGATACACTTCCTCAATAGGAAATAAGGTCATGAGATAGTGAATACTGTATTGTAGTTATTATTATTTTTCTCTTCATTTGTTATACATTTCACTATCAGAGCATATAACTGTTCTGATATCTGATTCAGGTGCCCGTTTTCTAATATTGTTTTAAGGAAGTTCACAGTAGAAGTACTATTCACCTGAAGTATGAGCCTGAAGTATGAGTAATATCCTTGAGTTACACATTAGCATTATCAATTACACAGAGCGAAGTGTATGACAAGGTGATACAATATCACCTAGCCTCTTCTCACCCTGCATTAAGGAAGTATTTCGCAGGTTAGGCTGGGCAAAGATGAAATAAAAATCAATGGTGCCTCTTTAAATCACTTAATATTTGCAGATGACATTGTTCTCTTCTCACAAGACCCAGAAGAGTTACAAAGATACATACAGCAGGAGAACCATTTGGCTTAAAAATAAACCTGAAAAAGAACCAAGTTATCTATATATATAAAAGCGAAAACCACTCACGCATTAATCACAAAATCTCCAGAACCGTAAAGCCTACAAACTTGAAATTTGCCATGTAAATTCTTCTTGGCTTCTAGGTGCTCACTAAGAAAGGATTTTTCAAAATGACCACCAGAGCATGAGTATTTCTTATATTATTAACAAGCTCTTGGGAGATTCCTGTATTATAGGCAGAGACAATAAAGTAACTACTTTGAACTCTACACATGTCGGTCTGGTTGTTCAGACTTGACAGATGTTGATGCTCAGGATCTGAGTTACAAAGCTTGACATAAAAAAAACCAAAAGTTACATATGAAGATATGTTGCCAATAATCATTAGCAATACACCTGTATTACGTACATTTGAATCTGACATTGAGATCATCTTCTCTACAGAGGGCAAGAATTTGTAAATATTGCTATGGAATATAACAACTCATATACTGGTTTGTTTTGCAAATTTGCAGCACAATAAATCTGATAAACGTTTAAGCCTCAATGTACCCCAGGACTAATTTTTTATTTGATGTAAGACTATCATTTCTAATCTTTGGAAATACACAATACAATATTTGTTATAGATATAATACTTTCCTCCCAAGGCAGCTAAATTTATTTCCTTTTACGCAAAGACTGTTCTGTGTTCTATGCGCTGAGATTAGGAAAATGAAGATAAGAGATTTTAATTTTGGAAGCTGCCCATAAATATAGATTAAAAAAAAAAGACTGGAATTTGTTCGGAGGCAGGCAACAAAGTTGATTATTACAAGTACGTCTTTGAGAACAGAAGATGAAGTAGGTTGTTTCTTAAATAAACAAGAATAAGAAGGAACTGCTGATGGCATTCAAATTGACTTCTCAGAATCCTTAGGATAATATTTCTTTGGAGAAATTTGGCAGAGGCAATATGGCCACAATGCAGGATCCTGTAAGAGTGAATTTTCTGCATGGACACACATTAAGACCAAATATAACCTTGGTGTTCTTAAATCTAAAAATGTAGGCTGTAGAAAAAAATTACCTTTTATGGGTTGTTGTAAAAATATTACATTCATTTAGTTTTGCTTTTGGGTTATTCCCAATCAACTAAACCAAATAAACTAAAATGTATAAATAAATAAATAAAAGCTACTTCAACAGTTAGATTTATTCATGAAACCATAATTTAATGGAACCACTGTTGGGTTTTCCCTGTCTTCCAACAATTCTCTAAAACTGGTGCTTGCTGATAGAATTGATCAATGGCAAGTATCATCTGATTTATAATTTAAAGTCTAAAAATTTAAACTTTCCTTTTTGCTGTGTCCAATGCCCAAGATAAGATGACTCAGCAATGGCAGGCAACCTGTGCCTCTGACGTTATATATATATATATATATATATTTGTTTTTTGAGGTTTTCACGGGTGCCTGTATGTAGGTATTTTGTTGTTCACATTATAAGAGAAGCTAACTTAGAAAAGCAGATTAAATATACCTGATGATGGTAAATGTGATTTTACCGAAACGTTGTGCTAATGGCACCTTTAATTCTACACGGGAAAGAACCCGAAAAACAAAATACCTACATATATATATTTGTATTCAAGGGCCCCCATAATCTTATTTATAATTTTTTGAGATGCAAGTGAAAGACTAATGCAGGTTTGTTTATTCCAATATAAATGCTTAGAAGTTGTTATTTAGGGGAGTATTGCCTCTAATGCTTAAGATAATATGTAGTTATCATGATTAATAACTCTTCATAGCTGTATTCTCTTTTACAAAGGACAGTTATATTGATAAATTATATGCCGTTAAATTGTTCTGACTTTAGGTAGTTAGTTCATCTCCAAAATGATCTGTCCCCAACCTGTCTCTTCAGAACTTTCAACAGTGTACTCATTTTCTTTATAATCAAATTTGTACACCATGCTGCTGGTTATCTTGCTTTCTCTTTCCATCTATATTTCCAGTATTATTGATTTCTCAAAGAAGCAAAGTCTTCAGATAATGACTTCAAAATATGGAAATTTCAACTCGGTCATTTTTGCCTTATTTAATAATCCATTTGTTTTCTTGGTTGTGCATGGTGTTCTCTGGTATCTTCTTCAACACCAATAATCAGAAGGATCAAATACCTTTTCTGTCCCATTCATTTAGATCTATATCTACTGTCAAATATTGAGGGGTTATTATATTGTTCATTCATAATATTAAGTCAGTCTGAACTAATGCTGGTGTTACATTTGTGTCTTCCAGTGTTAAAACTAAACAAGCAATATCCCATGTTTTGACTAAAACTAATTACTTTACAGGGTGCTCTCATTGAAGAAAACAAAATAATTTTGTGTTTCAGCATTCTATAATCTTATTTCATAATTAAAGTTGAATAACAACATAGTTTTTAGTATTTTTTTGTGTTTGGCAGAAATAATTTATCTATCTTGGCTGCATCTTATTTTGTATAATATGGAGAAAAAATTGCTTCCTTCTTAAGCATTTTTATAATTATAACCTATTTTTCTTTCTTCCAAAGAGGATTTTTTGTCTTAATGAATGAATGCAATTATTTTCAGGACATTGAGCCAATTATAATTGCCTTCACACTTCAGATCATATTTTGTTACGAAAAGAGAGTTTGAAGAATACAGACAGTTCCATAAAAGGAGAAAGTTTATCTAGTTAGCCCAAAGCATTGACATTTTGGCTCATTGGGTAGTTATCATTATTGCCTACTGATTTCTTTTGGTTGTTCTCTAAGGAGAGATTAAAAATCTTATGATATTTATAGTGTTCTGATTTGTCAAGTTGGCACTTACTTCATTATTTCAATGTATTAATTGCCAGAGATATTAAAAAAATGTAAATTACAGGTTCTTCAGTATAATGGCAGCATATGGAAAGATTTCTTTTGAATCATGTAGCAAATTCTTGTTTTCAAATGGAAATCCCTTTGTTGCAGACCTCCAGATTGTTGTGAAGAGAGAATAGTGCCATTCCAAAAGTTTGCAGCACATAATATATCTCTGAGAGAAGCTTTTTAAATGAATCTTTAGGTTGACGGTTATGATACAACTTTATTCCCCTTTCTTCAATTCGTTTTGTTTAATTTTACATCCTTTTTTACTTGTCTAAAAAAAATAGCATATTTTCATTTGCTTTAACCAGGTGTGGGTTTTTTTGTACAGACGCTAGCACAGTAGGATTGCAGTTGAAAGTGAATGAACCAGTGAAGCTTGGAAAGGCCATGGCCCTTCTTCAGATGGTAGCGATAAGTTGAAAGACTCATTAATCAACAGCAGAGTCACAGGTGTGGTGGCTTTCCTACAAACTGCCAGCAGACTGTGAAAGTCATATCTACCACACAATGCTGTCAAAATGGGATTGCAAACACTTGTGTCTTTTTCTCTTTCAACTTGAAAAATGCTGCTGTTTAAGTAAGGGAAATAAGCATTTGCACTAATTTTTAAAAACTGCATCTATTTTTATCTCTAAGGATTGCAGTATTAAAATGTGACTACATCGATTTACATGCCCACTAGCTTTGCTATGTAACTAGTTATTGTTTTATAATCCTGAAAGGATCCAGTTGGCTTACAATAATAATTTGTAATTATTAATTACAAGCTTCATTTATGATGTTAATGAAAATTTAATGTTAGTTAAAATCTAAGTATCAGGAAATTAATTTCCATCCAAAGACTGGTTTTAATATAAGAGCTGGTATGTGATATGCCAGCCATGTTAAAATGTTGTATACAGAAAGAACATGTTAAAAAAAATCATATTTATAAGTTCACCTCTTGGAGAGTTTTTTGAGAGTCAAACTAGCATATTTTTATCTCCTAAAAACAGCCTGCTCTGTTTACTATAGCAGAAATATTTACTTTTTCATGCTCTTTGCTATATCAGAACTATTGTTATTAATATGGTGAGGAGTAAAATTGTCTTTTTCTGACCTTTCTTTTTTCATACTTCTTTTTGTTATTCTTTAATTTAGTAATTGCAGCCTTTTAAGAAAATTCACAGTAAAATATCATGAATATGTGCGTATTAATTGTACTAATAAAGAACTTTTTAACCACCTGTAAAGAACTAAATCTTTGTCAGTGAGGTTTTAATAAAATTAGCAGTAAAATGATATAATTACTTCTGAAATAATTGTATAGGTTATTCAATGTTACATTTGATTAAAAAAATGAACTCACTTCTATGCATAAAGCCAGATCTCAGTAAATGCTATATTGAATTCAATAACTTCTTATTGTTAATGAAGTACAATGAATTCTTTTTGTATGCAGAGCAGCAGAATCTCCTTAATCAAATTTTCTTATCATCAGTCCCATTTTAAATAGCTAATGTAATACTATTCCACTTGTGGTTTTATTTTCTTTTTTTTACTTCCTGCTATCTCCTTTTTTGATCAAAATAAGATATAATTGAAGACAGTTCTTTTCTTATGACTTATCCTGTATAAATACCCCAATTTTTACAGGATACTTTATATTAGCATAAGAAACTAAAGCAAACAAAAGCATATGTAATTTTTTCCTTAATTTGTAAGTTTCGATTTCTTATATACTGCTATAATAACTTTTTAAACATCTCAGATCACTAGGGCACAATGAATGTAAAATGCCAGTGTCAGTCAAAGCATATAACCCTACCAGATATTTCTGAATAAAAAATGCCAGCAGTTAGGAATTCTAATCATTTGAACCTTCTGTTTTGGATGGATCAATAGATGAACGGACTGATACCGGTAGATAGAGTCTTATACTAATTCTTCATCCCCAAGAGCTCTGAGCTCCTAAACTAAATGACCCAATTAGGGAAGAGAAGGAATACTAGAAAGAAAAACATTTGGGGTTTTGCTCTTTATGGAGTGGCATTAATAAATTACAAAGTATTTTCTTTTGATTAAATTCACTGGAAGTTACTTGAAAACCATTCCAATAGTTCATTCCATATCTAAGAAGGTATCATCTGGTTGTACATGATAATCAAAGTCAAGTTAGACCAATGGATAAAATAGTTATGAAGCCTTGTTACCTATTTAGGTCACCAAAGTTTACGATTACAGCAGAATCATATCTTCATACTTTTTTTATTTTTAGCCCCAAACATTTCTTATCTAGGAATTCCAGTAACTAGGCAGCAAGATATATCTGTTATTCTGCTTCTTATGACCCATGCACATGTATGCCTAAGACTTTTACTTGAAACCTTAAAAATATGCTTGAGTTTAGCTATTCATTGTACCACTCTTATTTGATTTGCTGCCCAAATAATTTCTTTTTCTAGACTTTGGCTTTGAAACTGGATGCAACATTCATATAATTCTTTATTATTGTAGGAGATGATCAAGCTGAGCCCGAGGGAGGGGGTCAAATGTGTCACCAACCATGAGTCCCTTCACGCCCACAGGAGATCTAAGTCCAGCCCACCTTGAATTCCTTCTATTCTTATCTCCCACTAACTTCCCTTGGCCGTTAGTAGTTCAGATTCTTGTAGAGAGCTCAAGCTTACAATAAATCTCTATAGACATTTGAACTATCTGGATTTCCTGATTTCCCTAGCGCTTGACATGTTTCCTGGCACTTATTCTAACGTATACTCTTATTTCCAAGTCCAGAATCTCACATTCTTTTTTCAATTATTTAATTGCTTCATCATCAGTAAAAAAAATCTATTTTGAATTGCCTTTTGCCCGAAACATGTTCCTCCTGAACAGATAGTTCAGTTCTACAAACTATATGGTTTCAATGCTAAATCTTAAAGGAGCCTTTTAGTCCTCTGTTAATCTGTCTTTAATTAAGATGCATGACTTCATTTGAAATTTGACTCTAAATTGAATATTCTAGAACAGGTTCACAATTTTTTTTCTAGTTTAGAAAGTTTTCTGATGAAGATCTTACAGAACTTTGAGGTCCAAACAGTCAGGAATCTTGTTCCTAACAAGAAGAGAGCCATAACGAGAGCCAGTTTGGTGTTTTGGTTAAGTCAGCAGGCTAGAAACCAAGAGACTGTGAGGAGGATATCTGGAAAGAATATACCAATACTGTAAAAAACAACATCCAGAATCAGAAATAAGAGAACAGAGCTAACAGATCAATGTTGATGTATAATATAAAATATTCACACAAGCAGAATTGGAAGAACTGTAATAGTCTATCTAGGGCAAAGAATTCAAAGCCTTGCCAGAAGTCGCTAAGGCAAACCACAGCAGAGGAAACCAGCATAGCTATTAAATCATTTTCATTTTCAAACCAGGCATCCACTTCTCTGCCTTCTCCAAAAGAACAAAGCCATCTAATTAAAAAAGAAGAATTGAGCATACAGAACAGCATCAAAACAACAGCATAAGCTTGCTTGCACTGAAGCTTGTACCAAAGAAACAGATAGCGGAAGTATTAAAAGATGTTAGTGCAGGTAATCCTCAACTTATGACCAGAATTTATGTCGCTAAGCAAGATAGTAGTTAAATAAATCACATCCAATTTTATGAACTTTTTTGTCATGGTTGTTAATTGAATAATTGCAGTTGCTAAGTGAATCACATTGTCGTTAAGTGAATCGAGCTTCGCCTATTGCTTGTCCGAGGCTGACTGGAAAGGTTGCAGTTGGCAAACACATGACCCCAAGATGCTACAATCATAAATACATTGCCAAGCAGTTTACCAACATGCTTCAAGGAAGTGAAATTGAAGCTTGGTTAAAGAGCAATTACAGGCCAATTGTTTATCAGCAACTTTCAAATAGCTAACATGCAATTCCAGTCATTAGATATATAGCTGGAATAGTGGATGAGATCCAAGCAGAACTAAAAGTAAGAATATCTGGATGTGAGGGTGATCTGGCTGCAACATTTGTTACCCCATTTGATTGTCAGGGTTGATTCGGCTGATCTGTCTGGCTAGACAGGTGTCCCCTTCCACCCTCACCGCTCCATGTGTGTCCCTCCCGAAGCTGCATGCTCAGTGGAAGACGACCATCTCAGATACAATGTACCAATTTTCGGTCAAGGGTATACAATAGCTGTGCTCCCCTGCTAGAACTGCCAAACAAGCTCAAGGTCTAAAAGTAAGAATATCACAAAAATAATGACGAATTGAGAAGACAACAGCTGAAGAAACAATGTACCACCTAGTTAGTTGCTGCAAGAAGATGGCATAGATTGAATAGAAACAATGGCATGATAAATAGCATCAATGGTCTAGAATATTGGTAAGAAATTCCAATTGTTTGCAAAACTTGTGTGATCACAACATTTGTAAGACAAAGTAAAGAATAGAATAGAATAGAATAGAATAGAATAGAATAGAATAGAATAGAATAGAATTCTTTATTGGCCAAGTGTG
>JANHFT010004709.1:19521-34235 GCA_032467955.1 Pseudoxenodon macrops
GGTGTGGGAAGCCGCTCACTTAAGGAGGGCCTTTCTTAGCAGGACACAAAAGGACATGGCTTCTCTCCTGCACTAAGCCTCTGTCTATCACCTTGCCATGTCTACTACCCCCACTCCGCAGCTCTTCAAATTGGATAAATGAGAGGGAGGGAAGGAGAGAGAGAGAGACTCATTTCCCACAGAAAAAACCAACAGCCGCAAAACCTGGGTAGGCATGGCTAGGGGGGAGGTGTCATGTGACTGGGTTGGAGTGACGTTGAGTTGGCCACCCAGGTTTTGTGGCTCCTGGTGTTTTGTTTTCTATGGGAAATGGGTCCAAATGGCTCTTTGAGTGTTTAAGGTTGCCCTATACCATTTCGGACAAATGGTTGTCCAATCTCTTCTTTAAAACTTCCAGTGTTGGAGTAATCACAACTTCTGGAGGCAAGTTGATCCACTGATTAATTGTTCTGTCAGGAAATATCTCCTTAGTTCTAGGTTGCTTCTCTCCTTGACACATTTTGAATAAAAAATCTTGTCCCGGTATTCATCTTTTTTCCAGTACTCAACACGTAAGATAGAACTTGCTGACATTGGCTGCCTGGTAACTCACTACTCCTTCAGGCCAAAATAAAAGGTCACATGGTAAATCACATGGTTTTCTTGGTATTTGTTGTTTTTAGTATTCATTGCACCTCCTAGAACGAATCCCAGACAAGTACTGAAGTACCACTGTATCCTAATGTTCATTGGAGTTATTACTTTGTTATCAAGCAAAATAAACTGGCAAATGGAATATCAAATTTCCATCCACCTACACACCATGATTCAGACGAAGCAACAGTTATTTACCCCTTTCTATAAATCTCAATGAAAATTGAGACCTTCCTATTTCTTCTCGGAATGACTTCTTGTATTAGACGAATTATTGATTTGCTTCTTCTCAGCATTAAAGATTTTTGATCCAAGGATGAATTACTTTATGCCTTTATAATCTTAATTGAAGAATGCAAAAAATTAATGCTATTCTTATGATTCCACATTCAACCACTGTTGAAAGATGTTGAAATCATGGTTGAAATTACAGGTATTCAGGGAAATCCATCCCGATTTAAACAGGCACAATATATTATCTGATCAGACATAGGTGAATTACTTCGCTCAAAAATGATCACGTCTGACTCTGAAATACCCCTAAGGGCTGGGAGGAGATGGCAGAATAAGTAGAAGTGGCAAAATTGACTTGCCTGATTAGAGAAAAGTAATCACATTTCTTAGTAACTCGAAACCCCTTATGACTTTTTGCTGAAAAAAAGAAAAACAAAAACATTGTGATTTATGGTTGCGATGATTTGAAAAAGTAGATTATGGAAAGAAGAAAATTATCTTGCAAACGTAGAGAGAGAGAGACAGTAAAATATAAATGTAATGGCTGTGAAAAAGATTCTCTATGTTTTTTCTTTCCTTTCTTAGCCCCTTTTTCATTTATTTAGTACTTTATTCTCTTTACCCTTTTTTTCAAAATGTGTATCATTTTTATTTTCTCAAAATTCTTTAATAACAAGTGTATAAAAATAATTGAGTTTGAGATTTAAAAAAAATCAGTGTGGTGGAGAAATAAAATTAAGACGGACAGAGTTTACAGCCATGCAGTTAAACCACTCACTTGCCTCTCAGTCTAATCTACCTCAAATAATTACCGTATTGTGAAGACAAAATGGTTAAGGAGAGAACAATGGACGTTGTCTGCAAATATATAAATTTGGTAATAATAACAGCAACAACAATATCGATTTATGAGTTTGGATCTCCAGTGACTGTTATCCATTAGAAAGTCCTCACTTGATGGAAATTACCAAAAGACTACTATGTGTGATCTCATCCCAAAATGTGGAAACACATTCAGATGCAGGATTAATTTGGTGTCATATTTATCTCATTAAAATGCCATTTCAAATGATTGGGGTTTTTCTTTTTGCAACTTGTCCTTGCTTCCTGTATCAGCAAGCATTCTTAAATTAAGTGACAGCTTTAAAACCAGTATGTCAAAACAACACAATTAAGACAGCAAAATTCTGGAACGATCATCTTTAATCAGTCAAAAATGACTCACATCTAACTTGGTTGGTATTGCATTTCTAAGAGTTACCCATTAAGGCACATTCTGAGTTATTTTTTCCCCAGTGGCTGAATAATCTGATATAATATCCGGCATTTTAATTTAAAACATTGGATAGAGTGGTAGAAAGAACATTTTGGCATTCTGTTTTAATGCACATCAGTGGCAACAGTTCAATGCTTCTTGGATCAAGGTTCTCAATATTTTGAGAATCATAATAAGTATATAGAAAAGTTGGTACAGTTTGTTATAAAGCTAGGTAAATATTAAAGACACAACCATATGCATACTGCGTTTATATATGGCAATATGACCTGAAAAGTAGAGTTGGAGAATACTTAGGATATGTGTGTGTGTGTGTGTTGGTTCCTTCAAATCAATGTTGACTCCTGGCAATTGCCTGGACAAGTCCGTGAAGTTTTCTTGGCAAGATTTCAGAAGTAATTTGTCATTGCCTTCTTCTTAGGGTTGAAAGAGAGGGATTGGTCCACGTTTACCCTGCTGGCTGAATCCAAGGTAGAAGAAGACTCATGGTCTCCTGGTTTCTAGCCAGGTGGCTTAACCATTACATCAAACTGGCTCCCAGGATATGGATTACTGTCTTATTAAGTAATTGTGGGTTGATGGAAAATCCATGCCTGCCTGCCTGCTACCTCATATCTTTTGTTCTGTAGAAAAGCAAACAAACAAGCAACTCAGCTGCCCCACTCAGTTTAAGGTGGAGGACAGCAGTTCAGTGATGGGAGTACATCAGGGGTGAAATTTAGCAGGTTCTGGCAGGTTCTGGAGAACTGGTAGCGGAAATTTTGAGTAGTTTGGCGAACCAGCAAATACCACCTCTGACTGGCCCCAGAGTGGGCTGGGAATGGAGATTTTGCAATATCCTTCCCCCAGGAGTGGGGAGGGAATGGAGATTTTGCAGTATCCCCTGCCACGCCCACCAAGCCACACGGCCACCAAGCCACGCACACAGAACCGGTAGTAAAAAAAAATTGGATTTCACCACTGTGGTAGAGACTACATAAACAATTATGAAACCCTAAAAGCCAGAAAAAATAATATTCTGTTAGATGATATGTTGTGGGAATCTGTACAAAAGTGATCATTATTGGAGATGTGGATGTGCAGAGGGCTGAGGTGTTTTTTTTCTTTTTTTTAAATAGTCATCAGTTTCTTGAAGAGTATTAATAGCATGTGTTTTCTTATAAATGATAAACAGATAGACATGTTTCGCTATACTCTTTTATTTTATGTTGCCCTGGATAAAACCACAATAGTGCGTTTTAATGCATTAAAAGATTATTTCTTACAGCAATACTGGCTGTCCCAGTCTGAAAATCAAATTTTATTTATTTATTTAAATGTGTTACTCACTTCTGCAGACTTTGGGTGGCTTACAAAATCTAAATTATGTGCACCTTAATTTCACATTTTTAATTAGAAAAAGGAAGATATTTTACTCAGTAAACAACATAGATCCTAAATAAATTATTGCAAATTTGTTACATCTGTGATTTTATGTACCATCAACTGTTAAACCCAAATCCAGTATTGTTTTTTCCCCACCAGAAATATTGCATCCCTCTTAGGCACTCTTCTGGCAGTGTGGAAATACTTTTGTATGTGGGAGTATTGGTTTTATATCACTTTCTCTGATTGTTATTAGAAGTGAAATAGGAGCTGAATAATTGTGGTTTATTCAATAAACCATACTTATACTAGGCATGGTCTGGTATGATGGTTCAATCTGGCCAGTGATATTTTGCTAAATCATAGGGTTGTTTTTTGTGTGCAAATGAAGAGGTTCCATGTTTTAAATTCATGAGCGTAATACTGTAAATGTAAAATATGCTTATAATCATGGTTATGTTAATATCAACTCCTAATATTTTAAAGAAATATGACATATAGAGGAGGCATTTACAGTTTAGTATCATCTGTAGTATATAAATTGCTTCTTATTCTCTAGGTCTTAAAATTGTCCTCCCAGGAATTGGGATTTTCTAGAATTTGCATTACTACCAGTTGCGTGCCCAATACCAAAACTAGTTCAGAAACATGGGAGGGCCTAGCATTATATTTATTTTACAGTGATGCTTCAAATACTGGGAAGAACTCAAACTATATTATTTCTCAAACTAATATTACTTCATTTAAATTGATTTACGAAACCACATAATCCCAGCAACACAGGAAGGAGCTATGCTGTAACACTTTGATCATCTTGTGGTACTTTCACATTATACTATTAAAAAAAGGGTGATTTGTTGTAATACTTGACATATATCTATAATACCATACTTTTCAAAAACTGATAAATATGTGATATCTGTTTTTTTGCGACTGACATTAAATTATGGAAGTTTTGAATTTTAACATTGTTTGCAACAGGATTCCACAGAAATGACCATAGAAGACTGAACAAATATAATTGAAGCTAGCATAAAAGGCACTGCTATCTATTTATAATAGGTCTCATTATAGCATAATTATATGCTTCAAAAGCAACTCTACTGTTCTTTCCTGCATAATATTTTAAAAATCAAGAATCTAATTTCTAGGGACAATAATGGTAGTGTGGAACACTAAGATATAAATCATAGCTATCACTCCTATCAACTAAGCTATTTTGTTTTTCAGGGTTTTTTTGCATTCAAAATGAACTTAGGAATTAAAATCCTATGCTTCGAAGATTGTAGAGGCCTACAAAACATATGTTCAACACTATCGTTTTCCATGCTCAGCAATTAAAAAATGGCTTTGGGCTTTTTTACCCTCAGAGGTTTGTCAACTGCTATGCCTTTCAACATTTATAAAACGATTTCTTCATTTGCTGAAATATGAAAGTAACTGAATATAAGAATGGTTTGAAACACTTTGGAAAAAGTTCATTTCAGGGGTTCTGGTCTTCTACGCATAGAAGTTTGGTCTGTTATTTTTCAGATCCTAAAGACAAAAGTAATAAGTCCTTTGTCATGGATAACAAAGAGACGATTCCTTTTTAGTATTTGTATGTTGTCATGCCAGGCTTAGTAAATTAGCCTAATTTATTATTTAAAACACTGGTGGGATTTCTAATTGCATTCATCATTAGATATGACATGTTTAGAACCAAGAACCGTATCCAGTGAGAATTTTTCAGATTGAATTTTGAAACAAAAATATTTTTCAAGAGATCCCTAGCTCTTCCTTGTTACCATGACAACAGTTCTATTTGTGTGAGAGCTCAGTCCATGGCCAATGAGAGAGCAAGCAGCATCAACTAAACATACGAATACATCAAAGACAAATTCATATACTCAATCTGATCAGCTCAATTAATGTAAGAACAGAAGCTGAAGGGGGTTAAAAGAGGGCACCCATTCATGATAGATAGAGCTCCTTTTAGCAGAATATCTACATTGGCCTTTGGGGGGAGGAATTTAGCGCACTGTCAAAAACATTATCAGAAAGGAAAGTACTAGGCCTCCTACACCTAACAGATATGAAGCTGTCAGACAAAGAATAGCACTATTCATTAAATGACACTTATTTTCTCCCACTTTACAAGAATACAGCGAACAAAACAAGCAGGGGAGCAGCTGAGAAAGACACTTTTTTTCTTTTCCTAGTGATGACAGACATGCAGCAATTATGCTGATAACTAAGGAATACTAAACAAGAAGCCAGCTTCCATTCTGTTTATCACCTCAAATTTTATGTTACTAAATTTGCATGCAACTCTTGTTTTCTTTTATTATTTATGTCTGGGGGGAAATTAGATCCTTTTGTTTTTAACATGGCATTTTCAGTTTTGGCGAAGAGTTCCTCTGAACTATAGATTTACTTTTCCTTTTAAATGGTGATATCAGGCCTGAAGTACTTTTTGAAGTGAGGTATTTTCAGAACACAATAAAAATGCTGTTCTCAATGGCAGATGGAGGAAAGAAATAGCATTAGTGTAATGGCAAGTATTGTGTTAAATTTCAGCTACTCATAGTGTAAAGGAACTATAGTGAAGGTCTTATTAAATGCTGCTTTATGAGTGTACAAAAAATAAAGGTATATGTGTGAGGTTGATTTTAATAGATTCATTTCAGCTATCTAGAAAAAAGTAATAGAAGGTGCCAGAGGAGTTTCCTCTGAATTGATAGGTTTTATGAATCTTATGTTTAAACCAAAATAGTTTGATTCCAAATGTATTATCAGTAGTCTGTTACTTATATCTGCATGATCTTGGACTGATTGAATCAAACCCTGTAGCCAAGTGCTCTATAATGTGCTGTCAGGAAAACCTGACAATTGTAATGAAAGAACAATAAATGTGGGATAGAAGTAATGTTAGGGTCCAGCTAGACTGTATGAAAACTGATAGCTGGGATATTGGCTCTTATGTACTCACGTATACTAATCCCTTTGAGATTTTTTTTAATGAATTAAAATAGTCCCCTGATTCAGCAAAGAAGGCTGAAGAAAATCATTTAGTTGACCTGTGGATTTTGCCACAAATCCTGTACTAAATAAATGCGCACAAGCTTGCAATTCTGGGCATATTTAACACCCTGTAAAATTTTCCAAATTGACACTTAAAAACATTGTGTGTGGGTGTGTGGTGTGTGTATGTATATATAGTATGTTTTGAAAAATGGTGAAGTTGCTATCTTGGACAGAATTACTTAGAGATTCCTTGTGCTTCTGAATAAAGATATTTGGACTTTTTATATGCTGCTGTTGATTATTGATAGCAAAACAAACCTATGACCCAGCTTTTACCTCTAAGCTGGAACTTGCCTAAGTGATTAATAGGGATCTTAGTATGTTAAGACTAGTAGAAAATATAATTATAGTGATAGTTACTTACACTGCATGGTTGTAAATTCTGTTGGTATTCCCACTCATATTGCCTATTGAAATAAATAGCATAGAAAGCAACAATCAGTATGTGGCGGTGATTTTTAAAAAAGGACAGTAATATTATAAAAACATCCTATACCTTGTCACAGATACTGTGCTTAACTCTTAATAGACACCTGATACAAGCTACTGAATATCCAAAGTTAAATTTGAATTCTCTGGCACCCCAGACAGAGCTAGACGTAAGGGATAAATAAATCCTTTTGACAGAGATTCAGTCAGGATAGAAGGGAAAGCATGTCATTCCAATCACAACAGTCAGTCAGTGTCATGATATAAGTGGCCTGTGCATAACATCCATAAGCAATAGGTCTCTAAGTAATGAATCTGAATCTGACTGAAGTACAAAAACACATAAATCCAGAACAAGAGTTTCATTCTAGGTACTATGTAGTCTATGATGAAACATTTTTTACTGCCTAAATTTAAAATATAAAGAAATCAATATTCATTCTGCTTATGATGTTTTATTTTATTGGTTTTATGATGCTTTATGAGTTTTTACTTATTGTATACAGTTCGGCTCCTTAGGACACAGGTGGAATATGCATAAATATAAATAAATAAATAAATGGATGGATGGATGGATGAATGAATGAATATGGAATCAAACCTCACTGAAAAACACATGAGGCTGCAGTTTTGAATCTTAATCAGAGCTTCCAAGTCAAACTTGCATTCCTAAAACTAATTGGAGTGACAGGTAGATAGACCAGTGGTGTTATCCATCTAATAATACTTTGTATTAAGTGGTAGTTATTGTTTGTGGGAGGAATGATTTGGCAAATGCAAGTTTAAATGTCATCATGAATATCATTAGGTGACCATGTACAACATTACTACATCTTGGAAGAACCAACTTATCGGCTTGTTGTGAAGAAATATGACAGAAGAATTACATCACACTGAACTGGTCAGAAAAAAATCAGGGCAGTACTTATAAATAACTGATTGCTTTATAATTGGAAGTTCTTTCCCATTATGATCTCCATCATAAGAATTAGGAGGCAAGTTTTTTATATCAATGTAAAAACAAAAGACAAGTAAGAAATATTTCTTTTGTTGAGCAGCATCAGTAATCAAAAGTCCTGTGTCTTGAAAATTAGATGACTGATAAGTCTTCCCTATCAATTACTATCCATCAAGCATTTTAAAAGTCATAGTAGCTTTGGAAAGGAAAGTATTGTATTCTTTAAAAGAGTATCTACTGCTGCAAATCAGTAGTTAAAACCCAAGAAGAAGACAGTAAAATTCCTCTTATTTCAAATATTCCTATATTGTTTTTCATTTATACAAATATAAAGATTGTTATCTATAGTTTTAGGGAATAAAATTAATTTGCTATTGTATATTGTATATGCAGTGACATAAAGCTATTGCACACTGGAGGTCACCCTTGTTACTTAGTCTACATTTTTTGCAAAATACAGAGAATTGTATTTTATATGTACATTGATGAAATATCAGGCAAATGCCAGTTATATGGAATTGAATGTTACAATGACCTAATCAGTAGCGAACACTGAGAGAAATGTCTATAATTTACATTTAGTGATGATGAAAATAATAAGTTCTTATATTATTAAAATATTAATATTGACTGCTGATTGAAGGATACTGAATTATTTCTGAATATTACATGATTTATCCTATGTTACTGAACAGAAATTATTTGATGCAGAAATATTTTGTGCTATGCATGGTAACATCGCATGAAAGAGGCTTTCAGATGGGGCTTTTAATGAGTAGGCTAGGCCTTCTCGTGTAATTCCAGATCACATCAGAAACAAATTGTAATCCTCTTGCATTTTCTGTCTGTTTTCTCATTCAGTGAAGGAAGAAAATAATATACCAATAGCTTTATTGGAAATGAAGATAACAAAACGTATAATTCAGAACCTGCAAGAGAATTAATGCTATTGATCAATATATTTGAGATGCCCTCTTTTCTATTACTTAATACAGTGGTGAAATCCAATTTTTTTTGCCACTGGTTCTGTGGATGTGGCTTAGTGGCCGTGGCTTGGTGGGGTAATGTGACTGGGTGGGTATGGCCAACTTTTTTTTAACTTTTTAAAGCATTTTTAACTACCGTTCTCCCGAACTCCATAGTTTTAAAATGTTAAAAAAAGTTTTTAAAAAGATTCCGATAATCAGCTGTGCTGCACGATCGGCGGAACTATTTTTTTACTTTTTTTGGTTGTGTGGAAGGGAAACAAACTGAGCATGGGATGGAGAGAGCAAGGGGCTGGCCCTGGCTGCAGCCAACGGCATCATCTTGCAGCGGCCCACCTATGAAGTCTTCAGAATTGAGGTCTACAAATCATATTAAAGGGTGAGTTATTGGTGGTTGCATGGAAGGAAAATGAACTGAGTGTGGGACAGAGAGAGTGCGGGGAAAAGTCCAAGCAGATTAAGAAGGAGCAATAGAACTTGCACAGGATTCCCTGTTACCTGTCACATTTACTTAGGGGGAGGATTCGAATCCCAGAGTGACGGGGAAATTAGCGCCTTTTAGCTTCTCACCTGAATCCCCCAAACCTCCATCGGCGCTGCACATGGAGCCAAAGACTTCATAGGTGGGCTGCAGCGGGATGATGCCAGGGCCAGCCCCGAGCTCAATTCCCAGCATTTGCAGCTGAGGGAAACGTCAGGCCCTTGCTGGAACAACCCGCTGCTCTCACCGCCTTCCCTTCTCGCCTGGCTGCAGACATCCGCCTGCCCTCCTGGAGCACCACCGCCATTTAATTTCTTCCTTCTCCTGCCGCGAAATGAAAGTGAATGGCACCGCCATGGTGGTGCTCCGAGAGGGCTGGTGGTGTGCATCTGCAACAGCCTCAGGATATCTGCCTGGCGCCTGCCCTCCCAGAGCACCTCCATTGTCCCTCTCAGCCCCAGAGCAGCAGCTGTGTCTCCACCAAGGGCTGCCCACCCACCCACTGGCTGGGCCAGACTCTGACCTTGGAAGGCAAGCAGGCATGGGGACTGTTGGGAAGGCGTGTAAAGCTGCCAAGCATGGCAGAGCTGCAGGGAAGGGAGTAGGCTGTTAGCTCTCATCCCCATAGCACTGAAATACTTGCCTGCCTTCGCAAACTGGCCACAGGGACACCAGGAAGGCTTTGGGGTAGGCAGGTAAGCATGTTGGGGCTGCGAGCCATGGGGAATGGAGTAGGGAAGGCAGGCTAGGATGGTGGTGGGGGCAGGGGCAGCTAGTTAGGACACGACTTCGCAGGCTTACCTGGCAGGCAGATCGGGGTGCAGAACGTCAGGCAGGCAAGCTGCAGAGCAGAAACTGGGTGGGGCGCAGCAAGCGAGCGAAGACCGGGGGATTGGTTCGGGGGCCTGGCCAGTCAACCGTTGCTACCAGTTTGGCGAATTAGGCCACATGTCTGCTAACGGTTCTCCCGAACAGGTCAGAACTGGTAGGATTTCACCCCTGACTTAATATGATTTTTAGTTGTCAGTGTCACATTATGTGAACACTGCAAATCCTTCCTCTTAATCTATTAGCATTAATTGTTAATTAATTGCATCCTAGCATTAGACTCCATCAATCTACATACCTCAGTAATGAGTAGAATAATTGAAAACAAAACACATTTTTAAAGAGTTTATGTGGCATGGGGTCTGGATTTAGTCTTTTAAATTTACAATGTTATTCCTCTCTAGAAATTATCCCTAACTTAGCTGCTTCCAGGAAACATCCAGGTTCTATCTATTTCCCACAAATAAGATTTACCTGGACAGGTGGTATGTTGGAAAGTACAATCTTACATTAGTCAAGAGCCAAGTCATTGCATTTTATCTCATTTGTAGTTTAATCGTATTTTACAAAATTATAATTCCAATGCTTAAATATTAATTAAATATTGAAATTATAATTATATGCAATTAAAGATGCTTACAATTTAAATGTAACACATTTATATGTATTATATATACATATCATTTAAATATATAGATATTTAAATATTATTTAAAACCTAATTAGGACCATGTTTATATTATTTGGATTAAATATTGTTTAGAACTTATTTTACCATCTATTTCATTTATTTCAATTTACTTGTAGTTTCCAATATGTTGTTTAGTGATATGATTTATTCAAATAATCATATCATATTTAATAAAGAGCAGTCCAAGGCAAACAGAGCAAATGTCTTTATCCATAAGCAACCAAATGAGAAATGGATTTTTATTCAGTCAAATCTTTTTAGTCAATGAAACTGCACTTTCATGCATACTGCACACAAGTGATAATTAATATAGTCTAATTCAAGACATGATACTTAAATTGATGTACTGTCATTGATACCCCATGTTAAAATCAAACCTTGACAGGAGTTTAATACCCTGGAACAGGTCATCATATGATAATACTTCTTTTGCTTTTCAGTATTTGTCTTCAGTCAAGCAAAGTATTACAAGATAGGTTAAAAAAAAGAAATAATTACAAATGAAGAATGACGCAGGCTGTGAATAGAACATATGTTAGGCTAGGCAGAGGCATCAGTGAATTATATCATTTTGTGATGAAGCAGCACTGAGGCTGAACGGACCTATTTCAGACCTTGATGTATTTTATCTCTACTGTATTTGGACTGTCATCTTTAGAGAAAGACTTTGTGTAATTGAGAGTCAACTCTAATCTTCATGACTCAAGCATGAAGCATAGACTAGATGAAAGTATTATGGAAGAAAGAGAAGCATCTAATAATGTATAAATGAGTTATAACCTGTTAAACCACAGACTTTCAGTGAAGTAATGTACAAAATATAATTTCCAAAGACATTAATTGCAAGTGTGATACATATAACTCTTTAAAATTATATCAATTACAAATTTATTTTGATGTGTTAAAATAATTTTTATATACATCTTTAGAAATACTTTTGACTGAATTTCAAAGCGTGAACTACATTACTTTGATGATCAGTCAAGTCTAGAAGGTTTTAGATTGTCATATTGACTTAAAAACTGTTTGATGAAAATAACAAGATTACAGTTTTAAAGCTTGCAGTTATTATTATTATATACAAAGCAATGTGAAATTACAGCTGCCAGTTCTTTAGCTGGTGTTGACCTTCATAATCCTAAACCTAGGATTTAGGAATGTATGGTCGTAATATATGTGCAGTCTGGCTTTATGTGATTGACAGATAGAATTTTTGTCAATGCACAGATTTTCTTAGTGCTGCCCAAGATTTTTTGGTGTGAGACCTAGGTTCACTGGGATCATCATGATCAATTTATGTTATTATCTTTCAAATTTTATTTTAAGATCTCCATTCTTTCTGATCTTTTCCAATTCTAACAGAGGGTAGAAATGTTGGTGCGTGTTATACACCAAATACAGCAATTTTGACCTCCTGAAGCCCCGCCCTTGCATTCCATTTTTGTGAAAAATGAGCCTGTTTTTCACAAAAACGGGGAAGTTTTTGCTTTCTTCCAGCCCACAGAAACCTTCCCAAACCATCTGCATGCCCCGTTTTTCGCAAAAACGGGTGAGAAACAGGCCCATTTTTGCAAAAAAACAGGGTATACAGAGGGTTTCGGAGGCCTGCAGAGTGCGCCTGGGGCCGGGGAGGACAAAATATTTTTTTCTTACTTACCTCTTTGAAATCTTGGTGCGTCTTATACACCGGTGCGTCTTATAGTCCGAAAAATACGGTAAGTGTCTTTCCTTAGGCTAGATCAGATTAGCCATAAAGGCAGGGAACAAGCAGACATAAGATTAGAAACGTAACTTTAAACATCTGAGGTCCACAATTTGAGCCTCAAAATCTAAACTCAAATAATATGGGAACTTGGAGCCTCTCCTGTACTTGCATAAATTGTGGCATTCTGCTCAACACTTGGAAGACAAATTTTATCCATAAAGTTATTTGCAAATGAGTCACAGCAGGTATTTTTAAGTTCCAAAATAATATACTGTATGGCACAATAATGGATTCTCATTTGTGTTTGTTTTTTTGCAGTGAGGCCTCCCTCATTTGTGTGTTGTAGACTGCCAGGGATCCTTGTAGATGGTGGGTGGAAGTGATATAATGATAGAAAACTGTATTTCTATAATCTCCTAGCCTGTTTTATTATCTCTAGGAAAATTAAGGCTGTTTGCTGGGCCCATCACCAATACAGAGAGTAGGTAATGGTCTTGACAGGCATTGGAATCATAGCTTGTTTGTTAATGGGAACATTTATCTTTTTCTGTTAGTGTAGTAGGACTGACATCAGACAGATACCTGAGGGGGACTCCAACCTAATTATGCTAGCAAAGCATTATTAGGAATAATAATACACTTAGCGAGCATTGCTGTGATAAAAACCATGTCATTTTAAAGGTCCCTGTTCAATGTGTATGAAATTTCACCTTATCACTTCATAATTAATTTTCTGTATGTAATATCTTGAAATGTGAAAAATTGAACTGTTATAAGCATTTTCACAGCATAATTTATAAATGTATGTAATTTAAACTATAATAATTTTTATGAAATTTGGCAAGTTTTATGCCATTATTAATAGATTAATTTGATTCAAATAATCCATTATCGTAAGAAACTATAAAGGTATAAATATACTTAGTTGTTTGTTTTCTTCAAAACCTCTAGTTTTTCTGAGTGGGAATAAATCAGGTGCACCTACACTCCAGAACTAATGTAAGTTGAGTCGAGTCCTTTTGCTCAAATATGCTTCTTGGCTTTTATTTTTGTGTTGTGCTTAGAGATTGAAAACAAATTATATAGTTTCAGAGCAAATTATTATGTGTAGGTTAATGCAAAAAAAAAAAGCATCAGGATGTGAAGATTTTAATTAGATAACACTAGATGAAAATTAGCCCATTAAAACCTATTGGTTGCTGGATTCTTATTCAGTTTATTATGCCATTCAGAAGAGTAATGCAGATGGACATCTTTCTAAGTTCCTTAAAGAACTGCCTGCATGTGTTTTTTTAAACTTTGTAAAGTAATTGGATTTGTTAACCAGCATATACATGCGTGCTGAGTGACATCTGAATTTAGTATCAATGCACGGGGGGAAAAAATCTGTATGGAAACTTAAAGGAGACATCAGTTCAATGTGATGATATACAATATGCTGATGATACTCAGCTATATGTCTCAGCCCATGGTGAATTAAGCGATGCCGTATCCTCCCTCTTGCAGTGCCTGGAGGCTGTTAGGGACTGGATGGGGAGCAATGGGTTGAAACTGAACCCTGGCAAAACCGAGTGGCTATGGGTTTGGGGTTCTTTGGCCCAAGGAGAATTGCCACCTTTGGTCTTGGATGGGGTGGCACTGCCCAAACATATCCTGTGTGTAATCTGGGGGTTCTCCTGGACTTGCGATTCCTACTCAAAGAGCAGATGGTGATTGTGACCAGGAAGGCCTTTGCAAAACTGCAGGTTGTGCGCCAGTTATGCTCTTTCCTGGACCGACAATCCTTACTCCCAGTCACTCATGCCCTAGTCGCTTCCCATCTTGACTACTGCAACATGCTCTACATGGGGCTGCCCTTAAAGAATATCTAGAAGCTCCAGTTGGTGCAAAATGCAGTTACCTGCATGGTTTTATGCAGACCTCAATGTGCACACGTATCACTTCTCCTGCGGGAACTGCATTGGTTACCAATCTGCTTCTGGGTGCAATTCAAGGTGCTGGTTGTCACCTTTAAAGCCCTTCATGGCTTGGGACCACGTTATCTGAGTGACCATCTCTTGCT
>JANHFT010004709.1:34335-45821 GCA_032467955.1 Pseudoxenodon macrops
TCATGCCCTAGTCGCTTCCCATCTTGACTATTGCAACATGCTCTACATGGGGCTGCCCTTGAAGAGCATCTAGAAGCTCCAGTTGGTGCAAAATGCAGTTACCTGCATGGTTTTATGCAGACCTCAATATGCACATGTATCGCTTCTCCTGCGGGAACTGCATTGGTTACCAATTTGCTTCTGGATGCAATTCAAGGTGCTGGTTGTCACCTTTAAAGCCCTTCATGGCTTGGGACCAGGTTATCTGAAGGACCATCTCTTGCTAGTCACATCTACCTGACCAACCAGAGCGGGTAGGCAAGGAATGTTGTGGGTCCCACTCCCTAGGGAGATACACCTGGTGGGATCCAGAAGAAGGGCCTTCTGCATGGTGGCTCCCTCTCTCTGGAACATCATTCCACCAGAGATTATAATGGCCCCCACTCTAACACTCTTCTGGAAGGCACTGAAGACCTGGTTCTGTCAGCAGGCCTGGTGATTGCAGAGTGGGATGGAGCCCATTAAAGGGCTCATGTGATGTTTTGTCGCTGTGGGGGTTGGAGGTTAGTTTATTATATTTTATTAATTTATTATATGATTATTTTTTATTAGTTTTGTTGTTTTATATATGAGGTTTTTATATTCCTGTAAGCTGCCTTGAGTCGCCATGTGCGAATAGGCGACAATATAAATTTCCTAAAATAAAAAAATAAAATAAAAAATGTGCTATAAGATTGGAAAATGCACATTCAGCATAAAGTACTACTGTTAACTGGGTTGAAATCAAAATGCTACTGTAATAGCATTATAAAACTCTATGGCATGGAAATATTACAAGTAGTGTGGATGGCTCTGGCTACTATGCATTTAGTTACAAGTAACTCCTTTTTAATCAAATGATTAAATTGAGAAAGCTAACTATTGCCCAACTATTTCCCCTTCCAAGATGTTCTTATCTTGCTGGCATGTAAAGCCTATTCAAAGAAAGAATAATTTTTCAAATAATTGGGGTGGGGATAACCAAATAAAATAAAATATAGTATATATTTAACAACTTCCTTCCATTTTGGTCTATATTAATTTATTTTTTTGCCTATTTAGTAAGCAAAATGTGCAACAAAATGAATATACTTCATAAGATTTGATTACCGTAAGTGCCGTAAAGTCATTGTCGATTCTTAGTTACTACATACCGGTAAATTTTCTTGCTGACAATGTCACAATGCCTTTGGTAGCCCTGCTGAGATATACTCTTGGCAGACATTCTTAAGATTGTTCACTCATCCCACCCAGGTGATCCCATCATCACAATGAAGCAGTACTGCAGGACCTGGGAAAACATTAAAGAGGAAAGGGATAAATCTGAATTTGATGTTGTTCCTGATGTGTTTGGTTTACCTCAAAGCTTTGAGATGAACATGAATCTAGATGTTTTTGTCTAGTATTAAATAAAAACAAAACTTAGGAACTGCCAGAATTTAAGACATGTACAGGTATGTCTTTTATCCATTATGCTCATATTACTTATTTTTTAAAACTAGAACTGTACCATAATATGGTATTTTAAAATATAGCATATAACAATGCAGAAAACAGCAATGAATCTTATTACTTTTTATATAATTAATGTATTGTTGAATAATATAGAAAATATTTTAAACTCTTGCATATTTTTTTCTGAACAACACAGAGTGTTGATGAAGTGCAAAAAACGAGTTCACTATTATTCAGTTAATTACAGGATTTCTTTTCCAGATTCCATTTTTATATAACAGTTGGTCAAATTTAGCTACTATCTGTAACACCAACCTAATCTTTTAGCATTAAAATTAATTTTCTTCATTTTGGCATACGAAGAACATAGAGTGCCCACTTACCTCATTACCTGAAATTTTACAGTGTTAACAACAGCAGTGGAAGTTGTGGGACAATTTTTAGAAATCAAAAATAGAAGCATTGGGAGTACTAACATTCATCGACTCTGTTTATGCAGCCCTTTCATCTTCTAACTGTGATAACATGTAATTGCTCCATGCTAGTTAATTTTTTTGAGTAAAGCAACATGTAGTTTATGACTACCTTACTTTGTAGCTTTTCTTATATCAAGAGAAAAGATAACAGTATATATTTAAAATCCATCTCAGGTATGCTAAGCTAACTGGTCATCTTAGTAACCATTTCCAGTTGGGATTTGAAATGGGACAAGTAATTTAAGTTGTTCTTTGCTGGGGTGGGAAATCTCATGAAATTAAGAAGAGAAAAGTTAGACAATAGACAATAATGTGGGTTGAGTAACACTAAGAAAGAAAAATATGGCTTATGAAAGTTGAATTTATGTTCATAAAAATGAATATTTACTAAATGCATCCAATACGACTATTGATTTTCCCAAAACAAAACTTAATTTAAAATATGACATATAAGAATTCTGCTGTTTAGTTATAGTGAAAATGTTTTGGAGCAATCATATATAAGCCTAGCCTCAATGGTATCAATAATTCCATTTCACATCCTGTCAATTGTATTTGGCTCAACGAATCATTGTGAATATATAATTTGCTAGCAAATAACTAGAATTAGGCACAGAGAATGAATTCAGAATATCTGATTCCACACAAGTCTTACAAATGACAGAACTGAAAATTACTCTAGGCATTTCTAATAGCAGACTAAGAGATTTTTAAATAGCTTCTTTACTGTTCATATGTCCAACATTTTTTTCAGAGGATCTACGAAGCATTTCCTTTGCTGTATCATCAGTTTCTCTATTTTAAACCACTATGTTAAACCATTCTACAGGTCCAGACATATGTCTTACCTCTTAACATAATGTGTACAATACAGTAAAAATAAAAATGGATTTATCTAAAACACATCTGATGATTTCTCCTCATAAGCAGCTGCAAACTGCTCTCCCTGGTTTATTTTAAGATGAAAATGTTATGTGAATTCAAAATTATGTCTTTTCTATACAAAATAAGGAATTCAAACAAACTTTAATAAACAAGAGATTTTCTTTTTGGGTTATTTAGATTAAATAAATTATGGTGCTAGATTCAGAGAACACAATGTTTAAAGAAACCTCATTTGAGTGATTTGTAGCAGGTACCTCTTAAATGCAGGTGCTTGCAGATAAAACAAAAGTTGACGTGGCTATATCATGCCTATGTACCACAGGGTGTTTTCAGGATGTCAGAGAAAAAAGGTATTTTCGGTGATACTTAAGTAAAACTTTAAAAGTTTTTAAACTCTACAGATACACACACACATCTTGCTAACCCTGTCTTTAATAACAATGGTAATAACTTTTACATTTTTATCAGTATTGTTAAATGAAACTGTACATGGAAATGGCTTTCTTGCCATTAATTAAGTATAGACAAATGGAGAATATTAAGTTTAGTTTTCTCTAGGATTGGAGCAGCTTGAAAAATTACTCATATTTATTTCAAGCACAAGCAGACACACAGAGACAGACATGCACACATACAGCTGAAAATAGCTTAGCTTATTTTTCAAGACAGTCCAACTTAGTACACGTACAAAGTTGGTCAGAATAAAACTAATTGGATATCAAATACAAACAAAGCAAAAAAAATGGAAACAGCTACTTCAACAATTTTTATATTGGTGCTCAACTTATTTTGAAACAATCTTTTTAATGAACAAAGAGTAGTGATTGTATTACAGATTATTCCTATTAGGTAGAAAACATTTTATATAATGTAGTACTTACCCTTTGTAAACTAAGAAGTATCATAAAGTTGGAAGGAACAATTAACAAGCCTCCTAGTTAGTGCTGAAATCCAAATTAATGCGTCCCAAATGGCTATCTAGTTTCCACTGGAGCATATCCAATGAAAAGAAGTCTACCACTTACTGGGTAATTGATTCTACTATAGATCTACTCTTAGTAGGATTCTAACATTGTTTCTAACATTCATTTTTTGCAATCTACTTCATGTAACTTAAATCAATGATTTGATAATGTCAGTCTGAAATGAAAAAAAACAGGGCTTGATTTTCTTTTATATATTATCTTTTCAGTGGTTGAAGATATTTTTACTCAATTATCATTTCTTAAGACTAATGTATAGAATTTTTCCTCATTAGATTTGGAATACTTAGAAAGGTAGTCACCTGATTTATTTGATTTATCCTGCCTTTATTTATTTTTTTGAACTCAAGGCAGCATACATACCTAAAACCAGAGGTGGGTTCCTACCTGTTTTAACTGGTTCTATAGAACTGTTAGTAACTCAGCAATAATGTCATGGAGCCTGTTCCTTCAGTGTCTCCGTGGGCGCCACCATTTTGAATTTTGCTTCTGCGCATGCGCAGAAGCTATTTTTTGATTGCTGTGTGCGCGTGCAAGGCACAACTCTGCGCGAACTGGCAGCAAAATAATTTACAACCCACCCCTGCCTTACACTCCCATCTTCTATTTTCACCTCAAGAAAAACTCTGTAAGATGAGTTCGGCTGAGAGAAAGTAACTGGCCCAATATCATTTATCTGGTTTTCATGTCTAAGGAGGACAGCCCAGCACCTTAACCACTACACCAAACTGCTTCTAATTCCCAGGTATTCCATCTATTCCAATTTCTCTAATTTTCTTCTTCTTCAAGTGTGCTAGCCAGAACTGGACACAATACCTGAAGTGAGGTCTGACTACAGAAAAATAAAATGGAATTATTGCTTCTATGATTTCAATATGACACTTCTATTATGCAATTTAAAATCACATTTGTCTTTTTGCAGCTACATCACACTGCTGCAACATATTTAGTTTGTAGTTAATTATTATTCCAAGGTTCCATTAACAAGCTAAGAATTCTCCATGTTATTCTTGCGCATTTGATTTTTCTTTTCAACTGCATAATTCTATGTGTTTCTGTGAAATTCCATTCTGTTTCTTTCAGTTCATTTCTACAATCCATGAAAGTCATTTTGATTTTATTTCTATCTTCTAGTATGTTAGCTATTCAAACTGGGTTAGTGTTAGTTGAAAATGTAGTAAGTGTTTTCTCCACTTCATCATCCAAATTAATAATACTGAAAAATAGGAAGCTCGGGATTATTCCATGTGGTATCTCCCCAACTTGATGCTGAAATATTTATGAGTTTTATCTTTCAGCTCATAAGTAGTTTGCTAGTCCACAATTTCAAATATGTTGCTGAAGTCAGGGTTTGCTATGTTGATAGCATTATTCCAATGAAGAGAATTAAAATATCAAAAAATGAGATAGTCTGGCAAGGTTTGCAATTGACAAATCAAGGCTGATTTTCGGTAATTGCTGTATTTTCAAAGAGATCTTTTTATGATTTACTGTTGAACTTTTCCAGGCAATAAGTCATCACTGTTATGCTGTCATTGTTTTGTTTTTAAATTATCGCAATTAAAATGCTTGTAATTTACTCTAGGAAAAGGCTTTTATACAGTGTCTTACAAAAGAAATAAAATAATAATTATCCTGAAATTCAGCAGAAATGGAATGCAGGTCAGGTGAAATACTGTAAAGAAAATACTACTCATTCTTAAAAATTGTGACCCAGATTGAGAAAGTACCCTGGGAAATATTGTATGTGATTATGATCAAGTCACAAGTGAAGCCTTATGTCTTCAGTTTGCTCCATATAGTTCTAAAATCTACTTAACTGCGTGTCTTGTTCCCATGTGAGGTAAAGTAGTGGCAAAGATAATATTGTAGCCTGATAATTTTGCTGATCTTGCAATTCACGTTGCCACATTTATTTGTTTGTTTATTAGATCTATATTTGACCTTTCTTCCAAGAGCTCAAAGCAATGTCCATAGCATTTTCTGAAGTATATGTAGCCAAAAAAGAAAACAATAGTAAAGATGCATCCCATATGATCAAGCAACTTTGTTAGTATTGCAATATTGTAAGTCCTATTCTGTATGAGCTTAGGTGTGATTTGAGAATCAAGCCAAGTAAGAAAGGCACAGTCACATTTGTAGTTTATGTGTTTGTCTCAAGCGCTAAAAATAAATCTGAGGAATGAAACAGGATGCTTGGATAACAAGAATCCAATCCTTTGCCTTCTGCATTCTACTACTGAAACATTTTTCTAATAGACAAGTTTTCTTGTATTAGAAACATTATGATAAATTCTTTTTTAAAATAGCTTAGTTCATCTTCCTTCATATCCCAATTTCAAACATGAACAGGATAAAAGCTCAAACAGCAAATCTGGCTATGCTTGTCATTCTGACTCGGTGCTTAGAATGTAGCTGAAGCTATTAGAATAAGAAGTGTATGTATGCTCAGTAAATTTTGTAAAGCGATTAAAAAAACAGTTCACAGACTTACTAAATAATGGAATGAATACTATCTATATATATAATCCTAAGAAATATAGAATTATATATGGTATTTTTAATATATGGTACATTTTATATATGGCATTTTTTCCATATTGAATAGTCAGCTGGTGCCAGAACAAACTTAGTTTCTTTCATATTTGTTGAACTTCAGTTCCTACACCCTACCAGAGAACACTGCTATATATCGATAACTCTAAAAGTTGAAGATTATAGGTCTATACAATATGTTGAGAAAAGCTGCTTTAGAATTACCATATTGCTTTTGTACTTTGTTACATATTCTTCAAATCTGTATCAACTCAAGAGTCTCAATGAAAAAAAGAGCTATTAATTTGAAATTTGACAACTGTTGCTATAAATATGATTTACAATAATTTATGTATATTAGCATAGCATCAATATAATTCCCAGATATAACTTTTGCATTTTAGAATACACTACTTTAGATTTAAAGATGATAAAACATTACCTTTATGTTTATTTAAAAAGTTATTTATTAGAAAAGTTTTAAGTTTATTATATCCCCATCAGTAAGAGAGTTTCTTTTTACTCCCAGATATTTTCAAAGAATGGCATGATGTTTGACAGTAACAATGTCATGTTGCAGAAGCTGAACATGAATAATTAATAATTTTAATACTTATTTTTATCTGGTTTTGAATTATTCTTTTTATGTTACCTTGTTATAAGTATATTAATAATAGAAGTAATTCTTACTTTTTAAAAGTCCTTTGTTGTTACGTTAAAATTCCTGTGAGTTTTCATATTACATATCTATATGCTAGTGAAAATATTTCATTTTCCTGGTATATTTCCAGAGCTGTATCATGTAGTGAAGGTTTTATAGTCAATATACAGTGCAGCAGATGTCATTCCATTTGCTTAAGTCCTGCTGACATTTGGAGATGTGGATTAATTGAGCTACAGAATGGAATTTAATTAAAACTAAATACAGACTTGGCCATTGTATCTGTTCATTTCCAGCACTAGTGTGTACATTTGTAGTCAGTGCCATGGTTAATTTGTTTAATCAGGATGCTATGTAGGAGAAACTGTACTTGGTTTTAAGCTGAAAGACAGAAAGCATGGTAAATGCCAAGCTGAAGTGTTATCATGCTAGTCTCTGTGAAAGGTGAGACTGATTCATCTCTTGAAACCATTTGGAGGGTGTAAGATACTCATTTTCTGAGATACTAGAAAAAAAATGACTGTAATTATTATGGATTTTCTGTGAAAAGGGTAGTTAAGAATGCTTCTTGTAGGTCATTGGTATGTGGCAGAGTATGTAAGGATGACATAATGTCCATAATGGTAGAAAGTATTTTTGATAATTTTACACTAGTTCTTGGTTATTCATATACTTTTGGCTTCAGCACTGCATGTATGTACTGTACAAGGCATTATGCCAATCTGACAAGTATAGTAGAACAAGTTGGCCTTCTTTCTATTTAGTGGTATCTGAAGGCCTTTTTGGAGTCATTGCGTTGTCTTGTTTTTTTAAAGATATATAGTATATGTTTATAGTAAGCAATGTAATCTAACTAAAAAGGCTACGTTGAGCATCAACCTGTGCAGTGAAGTAAGTGGGCAATAACTAATGGTAACTTCAGGATGATCTCCATACTGAACTGCTAAATATAGCTATTTTTGAAAAGAATAGATTCATGTAATAAAATGTAAGCAAATAAGACAATAATTTAAAGAGAATTAGCTGTAATTGTTCTGTTCATTTGTCAATCATTCACTTTAGTGTTTATTTATAAATGAAAAAAGAGTGCATAAAGTAATGTTTAAAAGCCAGAATTATTTTATTGTAGTGCTAGAGAAAAGCCTTGGTATAACTTTACTAATTGCCATATTAGCTTGATTATAATTACAGCATTGTAGAAAAACATACGTGGAATACAACAAATATTTAATAGAAGAGTAAGATCCATGTTGCTGAAGACAATATGACAACAAAATTTTATTGAACAAAAGTAAATAAGGGGAAGTCCACCTTAAATTGGAATAGACTCTAAGTGATAAGCTATAAGTCAAGGACTGCCTATATAGTATTAAAAACTAATACTAAAAGACAGGTTTCTTTGAAATATATACGAAAAACATGTATGTGAAATACATATAATCTAAGAAAAGGAAATTTAATCATGGACCTAAAATTCCATAGCATCAGTCCTTCATTTTCTGAATATGTTAGCTCATTAGCTCTTTAAGTCCCCATCCCTACATCAATCCTGAAAAGAATACCATTTTTGCCCCAGGCTCAGACTGATCAGTTAGTCTTTAGACCAGAGTTCCCCAATATCTCCAGATTTGTGGACTGGTGGGGGGAGGGGTTGGTTCTGTGCAAGTGGCTGGCAAGTGCATGCGCAACTCCATTTGCGCGAGCTGTGGGCATCTGCACCCGCCGCTCACACAAATGAAGCACATGTGCACATGCTTGCCCACTGTTCATGCAAGTGGGGATGCATGTGCACGCCCATGCGCCCACCATTTCTGCAGCCCAAACACTTCACGGCCCACTAATGGGCCATGGCATAAAGGTTGGAGACTCTTGCTTCAGACAGAGAAATTAATGTATAATTAGTCACTCTAGTTTCTTCAAAGGATAAATATTGTGTTTTGTATAATGATTTATGTCAGTAGACTGTTAGCAGTCCTCTTCTCTATTAATGCTGATTCCTTAGCATATTGTCACTTGATTTACTTTTACTATTTGCTGGTAGTTGAGTTTCTTATTTGCCAACTATTCGCACCCCATTAAATTATGTACTGTTACTGTTAATTGGATGATAATCATTAGATAATCCATATCAACATTTTTTTGTCTATAAGAAAAGTCTTGAAAGCTCTTTCTGCTTGTAGGTCTCCTCAGCATCAGAAATGATTCATGCTTTTAACCATTCTTCTCCTTTTATATTATTGATGGTTCTTTTTCTCATTTGTATATTTTCAAGACAAATTCTGCAAAACGCTCATTCTTTCAGCTCTTGGCAAAATCAGGTGGGCACAATTTTTTTTATTTTTACATTCCAAAACAAACTTCCAGACACCCTTTCACATCACTAATGGGTGAGGGCTCATTGTTACGGGATGTCCATCTGGAGCACATGATCAATCTCAGAACCAAAATTGATAAATAACAAATTTAGCATATGCATCCAGGAAGTAAAACAGAATACTTCATGTTATAAGTGAACAAGTAGTTCTCGACTTATGACCACAATTGAGTCCAGAATTTATTTTGCTAAGTGAAAAAATTGTTAAGTGAGTTTTGCCCCCATTTTATGATTTTTCTTGCTACATTTGTTAAGTGAATCACTGTCATTTTTTTCAGTGCCATTGTAACTTTGAACAGTCACTAAATGAACTGTTATAAGTCGAAGACTACCTGTATAAATTATGTAAATATTGCTTATATTTAAGAAATCACAGAGCTTTCTACTGAATTTTAAGAAATATTAAGCAATCTGAGTTAAAGTTCTTTTGGAAGTTCTATAACTTGAAGATACTATTTACACATGTGTTAATGTTATTAGAAGTTAACACAGAAGCTGATGCTCAAGTAGTGTGTTTCTGGACTTTCCTAAATGATAAGGATGAGACCATTTGTTAAATATAATGTTTATTATAAAAGAATAAAGTGAATTTTTTAGTTTCATATTTCTTGTATGATGTTGCTGGAGTACGTTCTCACTGTTTTCTTATCAAATCTGTAACTAAATCTATATTATCATGCAATATAATTGTGTAGCATTATATAATCCTAAACCCTAAGAGAAGTACAGCAAGCTGAAATTTTTTTATACTGTTCATAAAAATACATTGACTGTTCCCCCTCAATATCTGTTCACAACACATTTATAAATTGATACACAAGTAGATCTAATATAGTCTACTTAGCTATGACTTGATATGATTATTTTATGGATGGCCACTTTAAGTGATTGTCTTTTCTGATTGTCATTACTCTGTTTTATGAAACTTCTGACTTCAGCCTTCAACTCATTTTCTTTTCTCAATGTGTTTATAGAATCATCAAAAATTAATGAGGTAGCATCAAGAAATTTCTCAGAAAGCCATTTCATTTTTTCCCTAATTAAATGTTTTTAAGTATGATAAAACATGATAACTGAAAAAGCTCACTAAAAACTGTGGGTTTATAATATAGGACTAGGTTTTTTTCTTACTTAACTACTGTAAACAAAAATGGTTTTTCATTATCTGGGAATTACTTTATTGTATGATTAACACTAATTTAAAAAATAGGACTAACGGCAACATAACTGTATGTTAGAATTGATCTGTTAAAGCCAATTTTTGTGAGAAAAACTGTTCCTCTACCTCATTCAACTGCCCCCTTGGCAGCTACCAATTCAAAGTCATGCCTTTTGGGCTACAAGGCGCCCCCGCAGTCTTACATAAATGAGGTACTGCACTCCCATTTGTACAAAGGGGTCTTTGTCTATTTGGACGACATCTTCATCTTTAGCGAGACCATGGAGGAACATGTGAAACTAGTACAGCAAGTACTAGAAAAGCTCCTGGCCGCCAAGCTCTATGCCAAGCTCTCCAAATGCGAGTTCCACAAAACCTCCTTAGACTACCTCAGCTACCGCATCTCCAATGAGGGGATCGAGATGGACCCGGGAAAAGTGAAAGCAGGATTAGTCTGGCAACCCCTACGCACCCGCAAGCAATTGCAAAGTTTCCTGGTGTTTGCGAACTTCTACTGCCAATTCATCCCGGTGTTCACCTTGGTCCCCCTACCCCTGACAGAACTGTTAAAAACGGGGCCGGCGCCAATGAAACCGAAGCCAAACCAGCCCATTGGCTGGACTCTGGAGTGGCAGAGGGCATTTGAAAACCTAAAGCGGCTCTTCGCCCAGGACCCCACCCTGCAACACCCAGACCCAGAACGGCAGTTCATAATCCAGGCAGATGCCAGCAATGTGGCTGTAGTGGCAGTGCTGTTGCAGACGGACAAAGATGGACAGCTGCCCCCATGCACTTCTCCAAAAAACTCACCACCACAGAAAGGAGGTGGGCCATTTGGGAAAAACAAGCGTTTGTAGTTCGCTGCACCTTGCTCACCTAGAGACATTTCCTAGAAGGGGGCAAGGTACCATTTGAGGTTTGGACTGACTACAAGAACCTC
>JANHFT010004709.1:49045-64127 GCA_032467955.1 Pseudoxenodon macrops
TAATTAAATTTTCAGCACACTTAGGCTTAAGAATGTCATATGTTGCTACTTCAGTTTACTTTAAAGCAGATATCCATTCTAAAGTGTTTTAGACGTACTTAAATCTTTACCAAACTTGCGTTCGTTAGCCAACTTATAAATTACATGGTGTTATGAAATATTTAAAAAAGTGATTTTTTACTCAATTGCCCTTGTTTGGGACTAATTTGTTGAGAATTCTGAACTGATTTATCTATTAATATTGCTGCTGTCTTTAGTGAATGCTGTAGTGCCACATTTCCAATTTACATAATTTTGTAAAGTTAAAATTACACCAATTAATAAAAGTATTTATACAAGTAAAACCTAAAGTTTTAAGTTTTTACCCTAATCAGATAAGCAATAAATAATGCAGAAATGAACATTAATGTATTGCCTATAATTTTACTACTTTATGAATTTGTATGCTTTTATATTTTCTTTATAAAATGAATATGCATTATTCTGTAGACTACCTGAAAATATATTTAATTCAGTTAGTGATTCATATATTAATAATGTTGATAGCATTAAGTTATGAGGTTAATTTGAAATATATGGAATTCTTTAAATTTTAGGGCATCGATTATTATAATAATTGTATTGTTACTCATAACGAGCATTAGAGAGACAGTTAAAAGAACAAAATGTTTGATATTAGTAGCAACATTAATTCAAATCTTTTTTTGCATTTAATACTTTTTCACTTTAATACTCAGAACTTCTATAATAATTTTTTTTAAATGTGCATATTTTAAAATATAAGGCATTTTACCAGAAATATTGGGCATTGTTCTGGTAACTGGTAATATTGTTATTTGAACAGTAAAAAAAATCAACTTTGAAAGCACAGATGAGAAACAGAAACTTCTCAAGTTAAATACATTATATTGAGCTGTTTTTAGGAGCAGAAATAGATTTGCTGATTTGTACAGATACGTGGATTAATATAATCCACTGGTCTACAGCAGCTATGTTAGGTTTTCTGTGTAAATTCCTCTCATTTCCTTAATCATATACAAATTTAATATCTGCATGAATGAATCTAAATTGTTTGCTTCTTTCTTCCTAATTCCTGAAGCTGTGTAAAAGCCTATAGAGGTTTGAAATGACAGGATTACAAGCAAGATTTTGCATACAAGGCCTTTAGGGAAGAGCGGCTACCTTGCATCTAATAAATAAGAAAGGGAATTCATTGAATAAAAATTATCCAGCATAAGTTGTGATAACAAGGACCAAATGAAACTTCTGATGAATGATATTTGCTTTGTGTGAAGGTATCTTGAGAAAGCTGAAACACTGCCAGAAGAGCCTGAAAAAAAGATCATTAAGATTATTTTTGCAGAAAACAATCAAAATACTCTTACAGAAGATGTTTTATTTTTGCTTTTAGTGGGTGCCTTGCTGTTGCCTCTTGGACTATGGCATTTGTTCTATCAAATGAACCATCTCCACTAGGAAAATCACACTTTCTTTTATTCTTTTAGGTCTTTGCAAATAAATTCTACTGAATTTTAGTTTTAGATATATCATTATCATCCTAATTAAAGATGTCTAGCTGGATGAACCACACTAAGGTCAGCATCTGATCATAAAATATGGCCAATCATAAAAAATAGGTAATAGTGTCCAGCTTGTATGTGGCTTTTATATTGTTTTATTATTCTTAAATTGTTGAATTGCTTTGGTATTTTTTTTTAATTGTTTGCCAGTTGCCCAGAGTCACAAATTGAGATGGGTGACTATATAAATTGGAAAATGATAAACAAATAGTCCTGAACTGAATTAAATTAGTAATCTATTATTTTGTCTAGTGTAGGTTCACAGGAATTCCTAACCAGGTATGCCAAATAAAACATTTCATTACAACAAATTTCAATCAGAATAGAGCTGGAAGGGACCTTGAAGGTCTTCGTCCAACTCCCTGCTCAAGCAGGAGACCCTATACGATTTCAGATAGGTGGCTGTCCAGTCTTTTCTTAAAAACCACTTCATCAGTGATGAAGCCCTTACAATATCTGAATGCAAGCTGTCCAGTTGTTAATTGTCCTCGTTGTTAGGAAGTTTCTCCTTAATTTCAGGTTCCTTCTCTCCTTGATTAGTTTCCATCCATTGTTCCTTATCTTGCCTTCTGGTGCTTTGGAAAATAAGTTGACCCCCTTTTCCTTGTGGCAGCCCTTCAAATACTAGAATACTGCTGTCGTGTCATCCATAGTCCTTCTTTTCTCTAGACTGGCCATACCCAATTCCTGTAACCATTCTTCATATGTTTTTGTCTCTAGGCCTTTAATCATTTTAGTTGCTCTTCTTTGCACTTTTTAAATTGAAAATGCTGTTTAGTTTATAGTGAAAATCTCTTCTTGTGTCTACAGTTCATTCATAGGTAGTATTATTTGACTGTATAATGATCAAATAGAAGTTATGAAAATAAACTCAGATTGTGCACAGAGAACAATCTTGTCATGAAAACGCATTATTATAATAATTTATAGCAATGTAATGGAAAATGGGATTGCAATGCTCCACTTCTTAAGTGCACAAGCTTAAAATACATTTCTCTGAAGCAATGTGGAATAATAAAGTTTACTATTCAATTATTAGGTCAGTACCAAAAAAAAGATGTTTAATTTGTTATGTTTTGTTCCTTAGCATCCAGTTGAACAAAACACTACTTTTTAAACAGTGGTGAAGAGATCTGCTTACAATAGTAAAAATTTAATTGTGATGACACTAATGTGAATTATATAATGAAGATAATTTACTGAAAATTATTGTTAATCTATTACAATCTAATTTTTCAAGTAGATTACATAACAGAATTAGCTGAAATACAAGTTTTGAGAATTAAAGATGGAAAGCTGCTCAACTTTTTTCAGTAGTATTTTACACTTAAATATTTGTTTAATTTAATCAGAATTAAAGCAGAACAGCACAGAGAAAAATAGATTATAGTTAAATGTGAAAAGTATGGAGTAGAGGCTTTGCATCCACAGTATATTCTCTGACTGATTTTCCCTATTTTGTTTGACTTTTCTTTTTTCTCTGCATGGCCTTTCCCACAACACAGTGCAACATTTTCCACCACTATGATCCTTTTCAGTATTCTCTAGATGAATGGGATTTGATTGTAATTTGTGCATATATTATGCATTACCACACAATATATTTGTCCGTTTTGAGGCTGCTTTGTAGATTAACAATAAAAGGCTCATTCAATATTTCTAAATACTGATATTTTATCTGCAGTGTCCAAAAATGAATAACTAAATTGCTTTAAAGAATATTAAATATTCTTAGGATTATATTATAAGAATATATATTTAGAATATAAAATATTTTAGATTTACTGGATATTATAGTCCATATTTGTGTTCCCACTACCTTGCATCATACCAGTTTAAGTACCACCAACATTTTATTCACTTTTTTATTTATTTGTATTTCAAAATTCATTTAGTTTTTTAGCTTTCCTGTCAATTGGATGCTATATAATATTTGGGAATGCTACCATAGCATGGATATTTTTATTGTACCGTACCTTGCTTTATGCTGAACATTGTGCAAAATATAATGAATTTCACTGATGTTGTATTTTATGAGAGAAACATTATATAGCAATCCCAAAAATATATTGAGTATTTTCTGCAACACTACCTTTTTCATTCATTTAATTACTCGGTATTTATTTATTTGATTTTTAAATACTGCCTCAGTCATACAATGTTCAGTAGTTAAGGTTACATGATTTGTCAGGAAAAGATTTTATGTCCTAATTTAGGATGTAAGAAGCTGCCTATAGCACAGACTACTGACCTCAATTGCTCAGCATTATCTATATGTGGACAGCCACTGTCCTAGCATTTAAATGAATTTTTCCTAGGCTTAGGTAGAGAAGCCAACATTAAGAATGAGATTTTCTGTGTGCAAATGAGAAACTCACTATGGAGTTATAGCCTTGAAACATTTATGAACATTCTGTGTAGAGTCTGTTGCAGGGGAACATTAGGGAAAAATGGATATATTTGGCCAAAACTTTACTGTGGTTGATAAGATATGTAACCAATTATATTTTTGAAAATCCGATCAATTAAAAATTTCATCCACAATAGATAAACTCAGTTTAGCTTATGAAAACCTAGGTGGTTTAGAATATTTCCTCAATACATTTCCTCAATAACTTTTCTACCTGAAGAAAAAGTATTTATCTGAGATTTATAGTAGAATATATAAATTAATAGCACTTCTCAGGCTGGAGAGAATGATGATGTTAATAAAATATTTAGGTGCCTTCCAAAGCTATAAAAAACAATCAGGTATTCAGACATACAGAAGGAAAAAGTTAAGAGTTTGGAGCATAGACCAATATAACATTTTTCAGCTTTGCTTTGCTTATTTTATTTGCTTTACTGCGTATAAATCTTCATTATTTTATGCAATAACAATTCTAAAATAATCAAATTATGACTCAGAAACTTTTGCCAAGTTAAATTGCTGAAGACAGTATTATCAATTAGCTGTATGATGAACTATTACGTAATTCAACTGTGATGTAATTAAATTCATTGATTGAGCCATCCAGAAATGTCTTTGCTTTTGAGAAATTCTTAACTAGCAAATCAGATAATCTTAAAATACGTAAATCTGGGAAAAGAGTGAGAAAACTGTGTTTCCCTCAATCACATAAATGCATGCAATTTTCCCAATAATTTTCAGATCCACAGATTTCCAGGAGTTTGATACTGACCAGCTTAAGGTTGACTCAGCCTTCCATTCTTCCAAGGTTGGTAAAATCTGGACCCAGATTGTTGGGAGCAATATGCTGACACTGTAAACTGCTTAGACTGCTGAAAAGCACTAGAAGTGGTATATAAATCTAAGTGCTATTTCTATACCAGATAGTGTGTTGGGACCATCCTATTCCCTGCCTGTCTGTCTGGGTGAGTGAGTGGATGGGTGGGACGAGTACCTGCATTTATGGATTATAGGAGGGAGAATGATCCAGCCATTTTGCACATCAGCACTTAAGGCTGCAACTGAAGAGCAACATCCATTTAGTGCTTATTCAGAGCTGGAATAGAGCAGAGGCAACAATGTAATAGAAGGTGGTGCATGGAACTAATAAAGCAAAACATATTTAAGTTAAAAAACAACAACATTGGTCCTTTACACAAGCTTCACAGAATCCCATTCCAGCAGATACAGCCGTTTTATGAACATTTATCACATCTAACAAACCTGATTGTACATCCATTTGTTTATAATCTTCCTCCTCTTACTTAGTATCTCCATGTTTAAATTAGCTGATTCTAGTTGCTAATTCCACAAAATGAAATGATTTGGCATTTGTCAAACAATCATGTTAATTGTATTATACTATAGAGCACTGTAATAATTAATTAATTTCTTTAAAAATCATAAAAGGTGCAATTATATACACATTATCTAAGAATAACTATTTTAACGTATAAAATGTTAAGATATACATTTTTAAAACTTCATTAAATTAAAAGTGTTAATTTTTTCAAAGAAGCTATATGAGATACCAATAAGTACTGGTGCACTGACTTTACAGAATAATAATATCTAAATGAAAATATTGGTAACCTGAAGCAATAGTTCTGTAGTGTTTCAAGAATTTAATGATTATAATTAATTTAAACTGGTCTGGGAGACATTTTTTAATAAAAGAAAATCTTTACAGTAATCCAGAACTAAACTTAAATTAGTCATTATTAACCTTCCTCCAAAATAAATCAAATTATCCTATGATGTTTGGAAATAATGGCTTCAAACCAAGTGCTTTTTCCCCTTAAGATCAGAATGAAGGCAAAACTGGGTTTGCCGGATGTTATTTTTCTATCTTGGCAAGCACTTTTTAAATTATATCCCCAAAGATCCATAACATGTTCCCAATAATTGAAATTGTATTTATATTGCTCCATTTTTTGTAAATCTACAAGATGTTCTGTATAATATTTTGAAGATATTTGTACAACAGAATATCTACTTATATTGACTATTGTAGTATCAGTATTGTCAATGTATTAGTAGAGTAATCAGATTTCCTTTAGCTACAATAAGATAAGTGCATTCTTGGCTTATGAAAGAGTATGGTTTGCTCTCTCAAGCCAGCTATCCCCCTTTTGACGGTAAATGTCATTGCCTGGATTTCCCTTTGACAGTTTGTCAACTCTGAACCCTGTTATAGTATCTATTTATTTGTCTTGTTTTCAGCTACATTAATCCATTCTGTTTTGACAAGTAGACTGATGGGTAATTGATAACTGTGATAGACACAAACAGAAGAGTTAGATGCTGAATAATTCAGCACTTTTCAATATCAATAAGAGAACAGGTTGAAATTTTTTTGTCTCTATTTACACTTAAACTGAACTAAGTCAGTCTAGACATTTGTGCTGCCAGTCTATCAGAAAATCAACAGTGTACATTGGTTTCTACCCAACAAAATGTTTTATAAGCTTGTAACAATATGTGTGAAGCTGCCAGAATAATAAATAGGTACAGCAGCCCATGCATGCTAATGTTATGTTGTAAGCAGTTTTGTTGACAAGTGCTAATACTTCTTTCATACTATCATCAAAAGCAGCTAATACAACAGCCATTATTTGCTGGCTTTCCAAGCAAGACATGATGGATTGTGACCTTAATATGGGTTAGCCAAGTTTTGAAAGTTAAACAACTTGCAATAAATCATAGAATTATTACAATGCAGTTTAATTGGTTAAGGACTGTTTATTTCCTAAACAGGGTGAAAAATTTCTGTTTCGGCACTTCTAATTTGCAAAGTGCATTTTCATTATGAATGGCAGTTTAATATTCACCTCTTTTGTCATGCAAAATATGCAACACACAGGCAATCTATTAATTGGATAAAAATGCATTGCAAGCGTAAATTATCCTTTATATCATCACTTGTGAGCTTTTACATCTATTAAATGTGCTAAATGGAACTTACTTAGAATATACAGCATACAGTTAATCCTTAAACTTAATTCAGTCTCAAAATTATTTTAATGACCTTTTTTGGCAAAGTAAAGTAATTAAGCAATTGTAAACACATAGAGCAATTACCTTTACTTAAAGCGCTTGGTGGGTATGTTTCATTGACTTGGCAGTTTAGAGATATGTATAATTTTCCAATATGTAACAAACCTGTATTGTTTTCATTCAGATAAATGTTAATATAATATTGTATCCATATGTGAACAGAAAATGCTCAAAATTGATTTAGGTTTGTACTGTATATTATGCATAGTATCTTTTCAATCATATATAAAATATTTTGTGCATAGAATATTGTAATACATTTATTATTTCTAGTGTATCCATCTAGGCATTTCTATGGCTGTATGGTGCTTCCTGTTTTATCTTAAAATTGAACTTTTTGCTGCATCAGGGGTTTCTTTATATGGCCACCACATTCTAAATGTTTTTCACAAGTTGGATAAGTACTTAACTTGTTATATTTATACCGGTAGTTCTCCAAACCTGGTGTTGTTTTCTTTTAGAAAAATACATTTATTACAACTAGAAAACAGATTTGTGTTGCATTTACACTAAGTCTTATTTCCACCTTTATTGGGTATTCATTTTTAACACACTTTCAAATTGCTTTTTAAATTTGTCCTAAGAAGTTACTTATTGGCCTTGATAGCTGAATCCTACATGTGGGGGAAGAACCAGAATGGAGAACAGAACTGGACCCTGGGAAGGGGATCTTTGGAAAAGTGAATCCTACGTCTGAAGCAAGGAAGAGGGCTGAATACTTGGACTGAAGTTGTTAAGGGTGATGGGGACAGAAAAGGGGCAGGAGAACATAAAAGAAAGATTACAGTGGCTGTGCACTGGCAAGGGAGAATCACTGAAAAAAGTGGGAAGAGGGGGAAAAACAAGTAAGAGCAGTACTTCAGAGGAAAGGGAACTGATTGTGAAGAAGACAACAGCAACATGGTTTGCAGACAAAGGAAGAACAGAAAGAAGATTGGGAGATGTAGCAGTGGAGCAAGATTACTCAGAGACTGTTTCAGCCTCTTTAAAAATGAATGAGCATTCCTAGACAGTCTTGTCTCTTCTAAATACTTTCCTGTGAAAATCGAGAATATTTAATTGTTCTGAAGAAGGAGGAAATCTATGAGATCCTTTGTGGTGGCGCAGTTGTTAGAATGCAACACTGCAGGCTAATTCTGCTGGCTGCCTGCAGTTTGAATCTCACCAGCTCAAGAAAAATGAGGACCCAGATTATTGATGGCAATATGCTGACTCTGTAAACCTCTTAGAGACTGCCGTAAAGCACTGTGAAGTGGTATATAAGTCTAAGTGCTATTGCTATTGCTATTCTCAAGGTTTATCTTTTTCTCTTCTGCTTTCCTTTTCTTCTTCTAGCTTAAGCCACAACTGCAAATGTTTGTGTAATGGAAACCTAACATATTACTGCTCATATCATTACAGAACCTCTAGAGTAAAACAATAAGTGCAGGATATCGAGTCCAACCAACTGAAGAGAAATGCATATAAAGAGCCCTTCCCAATCTGTCCTTTCTAGTTGCTAATGGACATTCCTTACTTCTCCTTATTTACAGGATAGGGAGGAGAACATTGACTCAGATTTCACTGACATGGATGAATTGGTATGCAATGACACTGAAAACAAAAAAAATGGATCAGGTTCATCAAGTCATGAAAAGTCTTGCAATAAAAACAGAATGGATGCAACATTCAGGCAGAAAGAATTAGAAACTATGATTTTTATTTGAGTCCCCTGAATAAATTGTATACTACATTTCTTGGGTGATTAATGGGTGATAAGGCTAGTTAAAAGGTGAATGGACTCTTATGACTGAAATTTTCCCTATTTAACTAACTCATACAAAAAAAAAACAACCCATAGAAATTAGATCCAAAGAAATAAATGCTTCATAATATGCTATATATAGAAAACTAAAAAGTTTTAAACATTTTTTTAGAGGCAGGCTTAGGCCAAATACATAAAATGTTCTTTCTAGAGGCCCATTCTCTGATTCTGTTTCCTTATCTCTTATATTTTATTCCACCAAGGCAGAAAGTTTAAAGTAGAAGGAATTAAATCAGTAAAGCAAAAACTTACTTATTATATCACTGGACTTAACTTGCCTCCACACCTGTTTTTTCCAATTGCTGATTGTCTTCCTGATTCCGCTCCTTCTGTACGGAGCTGGGAGTGATACGAATAATATGAGCATGGCTGCTCAGATTCCAGAGCAATGGATGAAGACGGCTAGGATACTGAGAGGAAGTTGTTGAAGCTGTGACTGACAGCCATTATCCCCTGAGGTTCTCAGAGCTCTGAAGAGGGAATTAAGCTAAACTCTTGAAGAAGGTTTTCAAATCTAATTGCTTAAAGGACAGAATAGTTAAGAGCTCCTAGCTGTTGATCCAAAGGTGGTAAGCTCAAATCCCATACAGATTGTGATATTTTAACTATATATATATGCAGAGATGGGTCTCCCCCCCCCCTCCAGAGGCTTTTCTTGTACTGCTATCAAAAGCCTCTAAGAATTTCCCTTGGGAAGGCTAATCCAGCAGAAATACCTTTTGGGGACGGAGGAAAGCGACAACACTATATTAGTATCCTTGTCAGAAGTGACCAAACTTTGGTTGTTTTTCCCCCCTTCCCATTCTTTCTTTGAGTAATTTTGAAGACAGGGATCACAAACTGAAGGAAAATGGTCCCGTAGGTCAGCAGTCCTCAAACCTTGCACCAGGGACCGATTTCATAGAATACAACTTTTCCATAGACTGAGGGCATGGTTTCATGTGCAATTTAGAGCCCACACATGTGCAGGTGAAGCTTCGCTGGTCCACTCAATACTTGCACAGCCCAGTTCCTAACAGGCCACGGATCAGTATTGGTCCATGGCCCGGGGGTTGGTTGATGTACTTAGTCTGTTGGCTGCCAGTTTAACATGGAATGATCATGAGCATAGTTAGATAAGCCACACAGAATTACCTTTTTTGGGAGGATACAAAGGCCTGCAAATAGAAATAGAATGACTGTGGCAAAAGAAAGCAAATGTAATAACAATAGTAATAGGCACCTTGGGTGTAATCCCAAAATAACTGGAGCATCATTTAGACAGCATTGGCATTGCAAATTCACCAGCAGTCAACTGCAAAAGGCAGCTTTACTTGAAGCAGCCTACATCCTGTGATTATAACATCATAAAACCTCCACATCTGCCTGCCCCAGGTCCCTAGAAAGGACTCAATAGATGGATAAAAATGCCAAATCCAGTCTGACCCTCTGACTGCAAAAACCGTAATAATAAACTTGCTGAGTTATTAATTCAGATTCTTCCTTATTAAAATTAATTTTTATGAGGCACTGTAGATCTCCTTATGATTCCCACTGATTGCTTTGGTTCTAGTTAGAACGAACTCATTACATAAGGAAGAATGCACAGATCTATAAGATAAATTGGTACAGTAAGGCATGTTTATAAATTTGGTATTGTAGCATCAACTCTCTTTTTTTTGCTGCTAATTTCTGTTGTTTCCAATGCCTCACTAGAGCTATATGGTAAGATTTCTGAGCCAAGCTCCTTAGACATTCCTGATAAAAATGTATGCTTTACTGTTGTCCATAACAATGTATATTCCAAAACACTGGTAAAATGATTAAACATTTCCTTGTATGTTACAAATTATTCTGGATTCTCAGCTCTTAGCATATATTGAGTTCTATAATTCCAATGACCGGCAACCCCCCAAGATCAATAGGACATGGTCAACAACTATTACTAATGATTCAACATTATAATATATCTGCTTCTTTTTGAACTCCTCAGAGTTCTGCCACGAACTGTCCAGACATCCCCACTCAGTAACACTGCTTTCTCAATGGGTTTCACAGAGAAATTAGTGCCCTAACTGGGGAAAGTTGTTAGAAATGTCTCAGTGTCTTCCTGATGTAAAGAGACTGCATGGTCAGGTTAGTACAGATTACTATAGTATGGAAAGTAAGCACAAACAATTTGCTCAGAATTGCTTAATAGTATTCAGCAATTTCCATCTGTTCATATTCTGCTGCAACATAGTATTCTAGCACCTGTGTGCTTGGGAGAGTGTAATTGTCATACAGCCACTTCTTTATTGGATCATTACACCACAAAACAGGTTAGAGGGGACTCACCACTGTAATCTTAACATAATTTCAATAAATCCTCAGATAAAAAGCAAATATTGCCTGCCATCGGTTTATTATGGTCAGTCTCTGCTGGAAAGTAATTCCCCTCCCTTGGTACCAATTTTCACTCATGTGTCACACCAAGATACAATCCCTTAAAATAGCTCGTTTACAATTACTTGCACATACAGGTTATGTATGTAGATAGATAATCATCCTTAATAAGTCTTTCAGAATCATTAAGGTAGCAAAGAGTATTGTATATTAAGGTTCTTTTTTCTGTGCTGGCTAATTTTCAGCAACTTTTCTTTCCCCAAAAGTCACGGCTGCTTTCTAGGGATCCTTCCTTACCAAACTCTGCTATGCTCCAATCTTTCACTGCTCCGAATTTTCTTTCAGATTGGGTTTGTGTAGTTCTTAGTGATCTCGGCTGATGTTTCATTACCCAACTGATAAACTGATCAGTGTGGAGTTTTCTGCCTGTTTATATACCAATTTTGGTAGTTCTCTCCTTGGTATTTCCAAGTATTTTTTCCTTGATTGTTTGCTGGATGTTAATCACTGGTTATCTAAGTATTGGGTGATGAAAATGATGAATTTCTAGTCTTTTTGTTTCCTTCTTAGCTCTTTTTAATTGTCTTATTTGAATGATAAATATGGTTTATTGCAAGAACACAAACAAGTGTGCTTGCAATAAATATTTGGGTCAGACAAGAAGACCCAAACTCATTGGTAACCTCACATTGCAATGAATAAGGACCTAAATTTAATTTCCCAGTTATTAAGTCTGTTAGCTAATTAAGGTACAAAGATTGTCAAAAACATTATTGAAGACCCTTGTCAATCAACAGGAGAGATATTTAGGAGCCAAAGGCTTGACAGCACAAGGAAACAACAGCCAATTGCCAACCATCAACACACCAATCAGCCAATAGGAAGGCACCACACAAATATGACTCACGGAATAGCCCAAAGCACATATTCCAGTAAAGAGAGGCTCCTTGAGGATAGACTCCAGCATAAGTCTGAAAGTCTGGAAAACTAAATCTCTGGTCCCAACTGATCTATTGATTTATTTCTGTCTTTCTATTGATGACTGATTTGTCTGAATGCCAAGCTTCCAGGAATTCTCTGGAGCTTTTAGATTTAGCTTCATCTAAATCTAAAAGCTGAAATTATGGTTCTGTCTGTCTATGTGTTGTGAAATTAAGGAGTTCTCATTGTGTCCTCTGACTGCTAGTTGGTGTTCATGGCAGTGTTCTGTGGTTTTCTGTCTATATGTCATAGAAAGTGGTTGCTGCTGTCTTCAAGTTGTTATAGATGACTCTTGGTTTTTCCTCTTCGTTCATGGGTCTTTCCATTTATTTATGTTTTAGTTGGTGTGCACTACAGTGACGCTGTGTGGTTATAATAGTCTGTTGGTTGTTTCTAAAATATTTTTAATGTATGATAGTGTTATCCTTTTCATAGCTTTTGTGGATTTGCTATAGAGGGATGAGTGATCAGACACTTTGGGAAAGTTGTGTAGCTATCCATTTTGTTAGAAAACGTTGTATAAGCAGTCTTGTTTTCTTTTTCTTTTTCTGGTGTTCTGTATTGCTGCAGTGGCTCAATGGCTTGACCAAAATAATATTTTAGCATGCAATGGAAATATTTCTAGTGGATGTGGTTAGAATTTAATGGGGATTTTGTCAATGTTTTAAAAAGTAATGTTGGTTTCGGGAAGTGTTGACAAAGTCTCCATTAAATTCTAACTTGAAAGACATTGGCTTTTCAAATAGTTGAATTCAAATAATTTTGAAAATGTTACAGATGACTGGATGTGTTAATCCTAAAACAGTCTTATTACACCCTGAGGCACCCCACTCTATGTTAGCCTTAATCTTTTAATTTCCATTTATTGAGTTGTAGCTATTCTAGATCTACCTTAGAAAGAGATTGTCCGTCTAATGGATAACTTCCACAAAGATTCCTTGTGCCAACTCTTTCAGGTCCAAGTAATAAAAATCATAGTGAATTTTTTTCCCCTTGAACTATCTTGGAAATAATCAGAAATGGAAAATGCATACAGCAACCCCCAAAACCATGATACCATGGAAACATCTTCTCATTATTTTTAGGGAAACATGAGAAGTATCAGTAAATTCTTATTTTGTCAAATTTGTCCAAGTGTCAGGAGCCCCTTCTTGGTGACAAATTAAAGAAAAAATTAAAAAATCATCTGAATGAAAAGAGTTTTCTCTGTTAGCTATCCACTGGTGCCTGGACATTCATTTATATATATATATAAATGCCTGAAACCTGTTAAACTCTAAATGGCTTGAGATAAGATATTCTTTAATATATTCCAATGAAGTGAATTTCAAATGAGAGTTTGACTTCTCAATAAGCGAATAGTTTCTACTGGATATTTTGGAAGCATGATCTTTTAGTAACGTGCACTTTTGTTGTCACTTCTGGTCAGATCAGAACATGTATATTTGAATTCAAGTGTTATTAATTCAGATAATGGCTGTCAGTAATGGTAGATTAATAAAATGGAATTTTCCTGTTGTGACCACTTTCCTTGGATTATCTTGCTACCTACTGAGGCTTTCCATTCTGAGAAACATTATGATATGCAGCTAAACTCCTTCAAGTGTATTTCTGAAAATATAGTCTGCCAAGCAACCAGATAACCTGGAGGGAACACTATAAACTGTGTGGATTTAATAGGGACAATTACGTTTTTGCAATGTCTTGAAACCGAAATAGATCCAAGTCACTGGAGTTGCAATCACTATCCCTTAAAGCTGTGAGAATGCTATCAAATAAGCAAATAAAACATTTCCTTTATGAAACTGTCCAGGAAATGGTCATTCTTTTGGAGGACACACAAAAAAATTACCTTGCATGGTACAGTGTTTACAGATACTCAGAAATGAAGAATGTGTTGGGAAAGTTGCAAGAAGCTTTTGTATTAATTGACTAAAAAGCATAGTTCTGTAAATGTAATCATGTCTATTCTGCATGTTCAGATCTGAATTGGAGAGGGATGGAGCTATGATTAGCAGGCCTCAGTCCTTAAAAATTCCCCCAAGGCCATCATAACCATAGAATACAAATAGAAGCTAGATATTGACCATACCATTGATAGATATGATACTATGTTGTGCCATGTGCAATCCTCCTGAATCCTCTTACTGTGAGCTAATCAAAATATAGAGATGTTCCTCCATCAGAAATCCCCAAGAAAAAAGCCTTTGATCTTAGGGCTTCCATTAGGAATTAGGGTGAAATTTATGAAACAATATAACTTCAGATACAGCAAAGCTTTTTCTGTAATCAAAGGGTATAATCAGAACCATTGATTCTGGTTTGGTTTTATTTATTTTTGTAGTTGTTTCATTTTTAAAAGAAACAGCACAGAGAAATAATATTCTGAAACATTTTAGCTTATAATAGTTTTAGTGCTGTTCTTCAGATGTTTTTATTAACAAATTAAAATTAAATTTGGTATTTTAGAAGTTATTTTATAATCTATACTGTTTGATCCTGTAAGTTTAAAATGAAACCATGGGTATCTTTTATAAAACCAATCACTCTTTGCTACTGCTATCAAGTTATTTATGCTTAACCAAGCATTTATTTATCAGTTCTTAATGACAAAGTCTAACAAGGTTATTACACCTGAGAGAAAAATATGTAAGACAGGTTTTCTAATTAATCACAAGAAGGGTTCAAGAAGGTCTGACTATACAAAATGTATGGGATACGATGAAAGCATATATGAGAGGATTAACAATTGGATATATGGCCAGGAAGGATAAAGAAAAAAAGAAAAAAATGGAGGCTTTATATGGAGAAATTAAAAAAATAGAAATAGCAATGCAGAATGACCCA
>JANHFT010004712.1:9091-20048 GCA_032467955.1 Pseudoxenodon macrops
GCCAGCAAAGCCTTATAAAGCTTTATAAAGCTTTGCTGGCTGGGGAATTCTGGGAGTTGAAATCCAAACATCTTAAAATTGCCAAGGTTGAGAAACACTGCTGCAAGAGCTGTAACATGTGCAAGATTTTCATGGCTTGTCAAGGTTAAGTCAACGGCACCACGGTAATAATAAAAAAGGGAGATCTTTGTTTAGTGAGAACCTAGAACAAATTGGGCAGCTGAAGGGAAAATACATTTTTTTTAAAATCTATTGGGTTTATTTTATTGCATGTTTATGAAATCTGCATTTATGCAGGGAACCCAAGTTATGTACAAGGGCCCCGCCACTCACACTAAACATTACTAAAATTTAGATATTTTCAATATTTTCTGAACATGGGCTTGATAGGCTTCATAACAAAAACAACAGTTTAGCATCCTAGTTTTTTTTTGCAATGCCAAGGTTTAGTTTAGTTAGTTTAGTTATCACTGACTATCATGCCAGATGGAGGTATTGGATTCCTCATTGCCCACTACAGAAATGTTAATGTCTTCAGGGCTTGAATATGAAATAGTGCTGGATATCACTGTTTCACTACAGCATAACCAGAATCTGTAATAACGTGTTATATTATATGTAACATTCTGCTTGGTTTCAGTATCTTTATTTTTGTATTTTAAGATGTAGTATTTTGATATTGCTACAGTGCTAGTTAGAGAGGGTGATCTGATTCAGATACAAAGCTTTAGGCATCATAAAACAATCAGAGTTTTAAATGAATAGGAGTCCCTGGCTTCCCATTTCCTGTGCCAAATTCCATACTAACCTCTGCTCCTCAGGCTAACTTGCCTCTTAAATCTTTTGCCAGAATTGTATGTGTCTTGCAGGTTAAAAGATAAGGGAGAGGAAGAAATGTACTGTATATGTGAAGGTGTGAAACAATATAAATATCTCTTCCACTGATCTCAAGCACCTGATTTTCTGGAAAGATTCTTGCCTTCTTCAAGTATTTCTAGTTTTATTATGTAATCAATATCACTATATACATTAACAAGGTTTTATTTTTTATTTATTTTGTAAATTAACAAAAGGAGGCAAATCTACTTTTCTTCCTTTGTGTCCTCTTCCAATACAGAAAAGCTTTCCTACCCTTCAGCCATATATATCTGATTGTATTATATTATGAATTTATCCACTGACAAGCTATTCAAAGATGAAAATAGCAAGAATAAAATATAACAATAAGAAATTACCAAATCTGGTGCTCTCTAATCTTATTTGACTTCAGCTTCCGAAATCTTTTTTTCCCCTTCAAAATCTTTATGGATTAATTTGGGAATGCTGACTAAGTTTACTGGAGCCCAACTGGAAGAATACCAAGATAAAGAAATTATGTTTGTGTGACTTGCAGTTTATTGTATTGTTGGTTCTAGATTTATTTGTAAAATACAAACATAACTGAAATTCACTATTAATAACATTACTAGCAATAAATAAGATTATTGGAACAAATTTTATTCTTTGAACATGACTACATTCCTTAGGACATCACTATGGCTGCATCAGGAAAAAATGTACAGTGGTACCTCAGTACTCATCATTAATTGGTTCCAGGAATCGCGATGAGTACCAAAATGATGAGTTACCAACATTTTCCCATAAGGAATAATGTAGTGAGTCACAAGGTAGTCAAAACTGACAAATTTTAGCTTGTGCATTGAGTACCAAGCAAACAATGAATACTGGGACAAAATTTTCATGTCAAAATGTGTTGAGTACCAAATCCGATGAGTTTCAAATGTTGACTACATTGCATCTAATAAAAAGATATGGAATAGCTATTTTCTTTCTATGATACAAATCAAAAGACAACCCAAAGGAACTCATATTCCCAGAAATTGATTTACCTCATATTTTATCATTTTTAGAAGAAATGAAGCTTCTTTACACATACACACCCAATTATCCTTATCTTTTTCAGTGTGGCTAGCAAACGTTTGGCCTAAGAAAGTTTATATCTAATGAGCCAGCTGCTGTTATTAAGTGTAGTAGTAAAATTTATTCTAAATTTGTTGGAAATTATTCAACTTCAGGTTTAATCTCTCAAAAAGATGTATGGGAACAAATAATTAATAAAAATCATATATATTCAAAAGTCAAGGTAATATGTCATTGTATTTCCATGTAATAAGATAGAATTACATTTTAACCATGGCTTGATGACAAAACAATGTTAGTCTTGCAAAAAAGAATTATCCTAGCTTGTTCAGCCACTTCCTGGTTAATTTTACTTTCATTTCTTCTACCAGTACTCCAACGTAGAATATGCAAAATATTCTGTGATTGGAACAATCTGTTCTGGAACTGGTACACTACCAGCCATGCTGGAGCTCTCAGGCCATTTAGAAGTTTAAATACTTTCAAAACTCCCAAACCAATTGAAATGTTGTTAACCTTTTTGTGGATCAAGGAATAGGATGAGAGCCTGATACTTTCTGAATGTTTTACTGCATTTCTTATAAAAAGAATACCGCCCGTCCCCCCAAGCTGTGGAATAGTGCCAGAAAACCCTGACAAACAATCTTGGGAAAATTTAGCAAAAAGCAAGCTCTGCATAAGTTCATCAGTCTATATGCCTGAGACAAACAAAGCAAGAAACTAAATACCAATTAAGGCAAAGACTATACAATTAACATTCTTTCCAATGCTATAATTGTAGGAAACATGGTAAAAAGTGAAATAAAAAGGTAGGATGGAACAGATGTAAGGAACGAAAATCTTCCTCTGAAAAATAAAATATTTTACTAGCAAAATGTGTCTCTTGAGGTCATCCCTCAGGAACACAAACATCCACAGTATCTTGTTGCTTTTGCCAAATGCCAAAAGCAGTATGAACTGCAAGCTCTGCTGCTTTATTGTATGCGATGTCACAACAAACATATAAAAAATTGTCACTTGTGTTGCAATACTGCTTTTGTAATTCTGTCCCTTTCCATCACTAACCTTGCCCCCGCTCCAGATGCTACTGGGATTGCCTTATGTGACTTTTCTTTAGTAGGCAATTAATTGTGCACAATGGAACAGACTGAACAATGGCAAAGGCATAACTGATAAGATCTTGCTACAAAAATAACCAAATGGCTGCTGGAAATAATGGCTACGCATAGCAGTGAACTTTACGGTAGCGCAAGTGGGTATCTAATGAAACATTTCCTGTGTGATTTGGGTTTACTGACATCTGATTGTATAATAGAGGTCCAGAGCCCTCACCACTCCGGATGTGTGCTGACCAGTTTAACAATAAGTTGGTTACTATAAACCAGATTCAGATAAGGTCCAATACACCATCTGGCCTTTTGAATAGGATATGAATATAGACAATATCTGAAGCACTAAGGGGAAAGGCTAACTATGTGTTCTTTTGAACCTCTCTCCAATTAGAAATAGCCCCCAATTGTGTGAATATATTAGTGTGTGAAGTGGCAATACCTTAGTATCTTAAAAGGAAGCCAGGCAAATTATCTGAAAGTAACATTTGGGGAAGATACCAGAAAGGATCACAGCAGAGATTCTTGGGGAAATGTAATTAATTAATTACCAGTAAGCCCATTTTAGAACAAACATGACTTTGGAGTTGACTCAGCCTTGATTGTACTGATGGATGAGGTAGGCTGCTGCCTTGGATGTACAGAAAATATTAAAAATAGTATTCTTCTATTATTCAGCCTGAGAGACAGATCACTACATTACAGACCAGCCCTAGCGCAATATAATGATCATATTTGTAATAATGTTTGTGTAAAAGCTTCCGTAGATATGGGCCACAACATGTACTGTGTTCATTGGATGCCTTCTTTCTATTATATAGAGATTTACCAACACTAGCTGCCAGCATGAATTTTCAAGTTTAGTCCAAGTTGAGTATGGATTGGAAAAAGCTACTATAGATCAAGTTTAATTCGGCTCTCCTATTTATAAAGTGAAAATGAATAATAATTTGTCAAATAGCTTTAGCATGAAAAAATTAATAGTGTAAATCACTCACTAAGCCTAAACAAGTAGACTTCTATAGAACTAATCTTATAAATTCAGAATTACATTGTAACTCCACTGTCTTAATAAAAGAAATGAGATGTGTTGAAAAAAATAGGAATTAAAGGATAGTTATCTCATGTAAAATTTATTGAGCTTTTATTGAATACCATGGTTTCCAAATCAGACCTGTTATATTATATATTATAGTAAGTTATAATGTATTTCATTAAAGGCCTGAATTCTGAAATGCACTTATTCAGGCACAAATTCAGTCGAAGTATAAATTCAATACATTGAAAGTAGCAAAACTGTACTAGAGTGAAGGATTGTTTTACCATAACCGCTTAAAATAAATCTCTTTTTTAACAAACTTGACTTGGTTGAATGAATTAATGAAGAACAAACTTGAGTCCTAACTGGGGGGAAAATGTACATTTTTACTGTTAGGTTTTACTTCTTCTCCCACACTCTTTATGGCTAAGCTCATTAAAAGGGATCCTGGTATTTTAAGTTCATTAGTTCCCACTGCTTATTCTGTATAATCCCTTGCTGATAGTATGCTGATGCCATTCAGCTTGAAAGGATTAGAGTAACCTCAGGTGGAAAATACATTGGCATTGAACTTTTGAGAAAAATCTCCCTCCCTGTTGCTTTTCAAGCTCAAGGCTTTCACAAGGGATTAAAATAAAAAGGAGGGGAGGGGGTTGTTAGAAACAGATAACACAGCATGTCAGCAGAAATAGTGTGATTTTTTTTTTAAAAAGAGACATTTTCTCATTAAAGCAAGAAAAAGACAGCTGTGAAATGCAGATTCGCAGTAAAGAATCAATGCTTTCATAAAGCCTGTGCTTTTTAAATGATTGTCGCTCCTCTCAATCCTGGTAAAAAAGTATACAGGTTTCCTGTATTTTCTTCCTCATCTCCCCAGTCTATGAAATTTATTGTTCTGCTGGGAGCACTGCCTCTCCCAAGACTTCAGCACTGTTATTGGCTCAGAATTAAAATGTCAAGAGCTCCTCACAGCCTTACTACAGGTTGTTCACTCAGTATTTGAAACCTGTACGTCTTTATAAAAAAGTTCAGGTAAATACACTTTTGTTAAAAAATATTGATGAATAACTCATGTTAGAATGCTGATTTCTAACTCATGTCACTTCTAATTCTTTTGCTGATATTTATCATCTCTTCATGAAAATCCAGCTGGGTGGGACTTTGGGCCAGTCTCTTTCAGCCCAACTCATCTCACAGGATTGTTGGGATGGAGAAAATAGGAGGAAAGTGTATTGGTATATTTGTTGCTTTGAGTGACGAGGGGGGGGGGAGCATGGTTAAAAATTTTTTTTTTAAAGAACTCCTTACTTACCGGTAAATAATTTCAGGAAAAGCTTGGATCGTTTACCTGTGATTTTTACCGATGAGAGCATCTCAATTCAATTCCTTAACTGCCCTATCAGAGTTATCCTTGCCCCGGGGCAGGCACTCCTATCCTTAGGCAAGGGTTCGGGAATGCAATGCATACTGCATATTCCTCTTAATTAATTTGGATGATTGATTCCTTAATTATCACTACAAATTCAAAAGACTTGAAACTTGAGACACCTGATTGTAGCTTCTGAATACCTCGTCCGTCTGGGAATTAAAAAAAAAAGATGATCTGGCCGGGATTGCTCATGCATTTATTCATTCATTGCCAAAGAGCAGCCTCTCGTTCCTTCAGCAATTCCCTTTCCCCCCCCCGCCGCCTTTCCTCTTTTTCTGTCTGCGCGCCTTCCCGCCATTCTTTGGCTTCCCCCGGCTCCTTTCTGTCGCTAACCGTTTCCTTTTCTCCGTCCCTGCTTTCCCCCTTTTTTTCTTTCCAGGCTCCTCTGCTGATGATTCCTTTGCTACCCCCCTCCTCCCTCGGGCTCGACATCGATCACCCACCCTCAACTCATTCTTTTCAAAGTTTCTCTGGGGTGGATAGAAGGAAATAGAATAAATAAGTGAGTGAGTGACTGGGTAGGTGGGTGTCAATATCAGCTCTCATAGAAAAGGTGGGATGTAAATGCAAGAATAAATTATTAGCCCACATTTATATAGTTTATATAGGAAGATGGAAAACATTGGTTTACTTCCTCTGGGACCAAAGCATATCCTCAATTTCTAAGATGTTGTAAATATGTCCCAAAAGAACTGCCCAAGGCATCTCTGGACTGCACAAGTAAACTACGGTATGTTGTTTCTCTGGCAGTACTTTATAGGAGTTGTCACAAGTAGGTCAAAATTCATGAAAAGTAGGCCAGAAATATGCCTGTGTTTGCTATGAACTCAAGCAGAGGAGCTCCTACTGTTACACTGGAATGAAACAGCACAATTTTCTGTTTTGCACCAAACAGCTGTTATCATCACATGTAAATTCTCCTTATCAGCACATCTTTAAAAAGAGACTGCCAGATATATGGTATTAACATTTTTCTGTTATGTTTTGTGATAACATATCTTTTGGAACATCTGCTCTAATTATAAGTACTGATTAATATACGTTATTTCTAATTGACATGCTTTTACATCCTTGCAGTGTCATTTTCATTTCTCTGTCATAGAAGTCACTGTAATATTATGCAGGTATCTTAGTTTGTATAATATTTTTCTCCCATTCTAAGGCTGGAGCTTTTATTTATTGACCTTAAGAGTATTTCTTATTATAGTGCGTTTTAAATTCTGAGTACAGATATATAACATGTATACTGTACAAAACCGATGGTAAAATTAAAGTTGATCAATTACTCTCTGGTCTGATGTTAGTAAACTGTTCAAGCTTTATTAGCATCTTTTGAAGCATACTTAAAACTTTGCCATTTCAAGATACCAACACAGTGAGAAGTCCCATGCTGGCATCAGTCTAGCAGACTGTAATTGGAGGCTTTTGTTTCCAAGGTCCATGGTGTTGGGGAAAGTTTTGAATGTCTAAGATAGACCGAATGTATAGATTACGTTTTTTTCCTGAATATGGTCCTTTTGTGAAGTAAAACACAAGCACCACATCTAGTGGCTGGATTTTTTACTGAAATTTCCATTTTCACCCTATGATTTTACACACACACACAGCACAAAGTCACGTTTTAAGAATAGTTGATGAATAAGCCATAGATGCTAAACAGCAAACAATAGTTTACAAGACATCATATCTGGATTCCCATGCAACCTAATCCAAACTAAGCACATTGTGATTTATAGTGAGTTGTGAATCTCATCACTGAACTTAATGAGATCTGAGTAATGTTATTATTTATTGAGCATCCAGTTTGTGACTTTTGATAGCATATGGAAGACTGATGAGTACAAAATAGCAGATTTTAGAGACTGTTTTTAGAGGCCATTTTTCCATTCATCTTTGGAAGCAATAGTTTTTCTCAGGATTGGTGATAATGATAACCAATCATTTTGTAACATGCATATAACACTCCTGAGTTACATATTCTTTTTTGCAAATTGGCATTAATACAAAAATTCCCAAAGGTCTGTTGTTTAGTTTAAATCTTAAAATGTTTATCTCAAGATGTGTATATGACTTGGCATACATAATCCGAGTCTGTTTAGATACTGTATGCTTGAAAAGAAGATATGCTATTGAACTGAAATCCTCCTATGCTGACATTGACAGCTGTCAATTGTTTTAATTCTGCTAAAGTAGCATTATCAACTCTTTGGGAGCTAACCACCATTTTCCAAACAGCAATTAAGCAAACCCTTGAATGGAAGGGTTTTGCTGAAAGCAGGAGGATGTTACAGAATCTCTTTACCTTTTGCTTGCTTGCCTAAACTGTTTATCTCCTTTTTTTTTAAAATAAACTTGTTTTTATTGGTATAGTTACTGTTTTTATTGTTTTACTGTTTTGTTTTTATCATTTTAAACTGTTTATTACAATTATTACCAATGGCTTTTAAACTATAATGTGCTTCATTTTTTAAATGAAAAGTGATATAAAAATACTATAAATCACTAAGTAAAATGATTGAAACAATAACAGGAGATTTATCTATCTTAAGAATTACCTGTTTTGCAACAAGAGTTCTGCTCCCACTTGTGATTTCTATTTCTTAGTTAAGAGTACAGTAATTATTAACTGGCCACATTAGCAACAAAATACTTAGTGAACAGCTTTGATAACTGGAAACACATAATATGCTGTAATCAAACCAACATATTTATTATTCATTTGCATTGAAATAATTTTTTATTATTTCTTCTTCCTTTTCCCCCTCATTATCATTTAGAATAGAATAGAATAACAAAGTTGGAAGGGACCTTGGAGGTCTTCTAGTCCAATCCCCTGCTTAAGCAGGAAACCCTACACTTCAGACAAATGGTTATCTAACATCTTCTTAAAAAATTCCAAGTGTTGGAGCATTCACAACTTCTGGAGGCAAGTTGTTCCACTGATTAATTGTTTTAACTGTCAATACATTTCTTCTTAGTTCTAAATTGCTTCTCCCTTGATTAGTTTCCACCCATTGCTTCTTGTCCTACCCTCAAGTGCTTTGGAGAATAGCTTGACTCCCTCTTCTTTGTGGCAACCCCTGAGGTATTGGAGCACTGCTATCATGTCACCCCTAGTCCTTCTTTTCATTAAACTAGACATACCCAATTTCTGCAACGGTTCTTCATATGTTTTAGCCTCCAGTCCCCTCCATTTGCTCCTTTATTTGTCAGTCATTTATTCCACAATTTTATTATGGTATTACTATTACTCTTTGGTGCCTTTGAATCAGTCTTGGCTCTTGATGACTACCTCAACAAGTCCCTGCAGTTTTCTTGGCAAGATTTCGGAAGTAGCTGGCCATTGCTTCCTTCCTACCTATAGCTGAGTGACTGGCCCAAGGTCACTCAGCTGGGTTTGTGTCTAAGGAAGGACTAGAATTCACAGTTTCTAGCCTAGAGAATACTCATTGCCCTATTGTTTTTCCTACCCTGCCCTTTAGGATTTCTTTTCTACAGAAGTTTTCATATTTCTGCCAAACTTTGGATTTCCTTAACTCTGCAGATATTTCCCTCTGCGTATGCAGTGAGGGGGATTGGGATTTATTTAGTCATATAAATATGCATATTTGGGGAACGTAGCCTTTATTCTGTTTATTCCTCAGCTGCATTTATATAATATAATTAACCAGGATAATTAAAGACCTAGCATTTGCATTTATAGAACAAGCAAACTTTGGCTAGTTTAATATTAACTCATTGGGATTTTTATACAGACCATATATTGCTTGTCCTTGGAAATTGTGTTAGTTCAGAAACCAAAATTATGTGAGTTGTGCCAACTTGGGGCATTTTGTAATGTGTTCATGAGGTTCATAGAATACCCTTGAATCTATCAGATTATTTTTCTAGTTCAGGCAAATCCAGTAACTTCCCAATGACTACATTTTAAGAAGTAGTTTCAACATTTTCAGATTATTTGTCAATTGCATATTGTACGTGGAGAGAAATAATGTTAAAATATTCTCAAACTTGAAATAAATCCTGCTTCACATACTGTAATATGGTAAGATAGTAGCTATGTTCCATTTTAGCCTTGTCCTGCACAAATTTAGCAGATCAGTATAAAGTTGATTAAGGAATTTGGTCATAAATGAACCGTTCCATCTTTTACATCAAAGTATACGGAATTTTTTATTTCCTTTTAAAGACATGCAATAAAATACCACTCAAATGGGGTTTTTTTTGGGTGCATTTGCTTGTTTTCTGCTTTTGGAGTTAAACATATGACTCCATTATTTCTTGTCTAAGAAAATAAGATTTTGTTGAAGTGTCTTATTGCAGAAGAAAAGGAAGGGCTATAACCTCAGAGTAAGTCTTTACATAAAAGACAATAGGTTGCACATGGAAAACTGCTGATGAAGATCAACTATTCATGCCTTAAACTCTGACTTACTTATCAACATTACCAACCATATTCAGATAACAAACTGAAAGCTAGTTTGGCGTGGTGATTAAGGCACCAAGCTAGAAACCAAGATCATGAATTCTAGTCCTGGATGCAAAGCAATCTGGGTGATTGTGGGTCAGTCACTCTCTTCCAGCTCTAGGAAGGAGTCAATGGCAAACCACTTTTGGAAACCATATCAAGAAAGCTGCAAGGACTTGTCCAGGTAGATACCAGTAATAAACAGAATCAAAGCCTTCCCCTGGCAAAAAAAAATCATATAACAAGCTGGCATGCAGAGAGAAAAATCATAAATAGGGAGATCTGTGGCTAAGATGCTGAAAGGTCAGCAGTTTGGCGGTTTGAATCCCTAGTGCTGCATAACGGAGTGAGCTCCCATTACTCATCCCAGCTTCTGCCAACCTAGCAGTTCGAAAGCATGTAAAAATGCAAGTAGAAAAATAGGGACCAACTTTGGTGGGAAGGTAACAGTGTTCCGTGTGCCTTCGGCATTTAGTCATGCCCGCCACATGATCATGAAGATGTCTTCGGGCAACGCTGGCTGTTCGGCTTTGAAACGGAGATGAGCACCGCCCCCTAGAGTTGGGAACGGCTAGCACATATGTGCGAGGGGAACCTTTACCTTTACGATGTCTTAGTTGTGACATACTCTTTATGGAGCTGCTCTACAAAGCTGGAAATTTTACAGAATGCAGCGATGTGTGCAGGAGTTCATTCACACAGTCATGAAACACATATACTTCATGAGCTGCACTGGCTGCCTGTTTCTGGATGCCACTAAGTGATGGTTATTATCCATTATGCTGTAAATGGCATACAGCCTAGCTGTTTGAGACTCCTGTGGTTTTTGACCACCCCACCTGTTCCATCAGGAGGAGCCCAGGTGGCGCAGTGGTTAGAGTGCAGCACTGCAGGCTACTTCAGCTGACTGCTGGCTGCAGTTCAGCAGTTCAAATCTCACCGGCTCAAGGTTGACTCAGCCTTCCATCCTTCCGAAGTGGGTAAAATGAGAA